>KZ345111.1:56102-72658 GCA_002352805.1 Teladorsagia circumcincta
GGGTCCCGCCACTATTGAGTCGCTGGTACATAGTTCGACTCGCTGGTGCAAAGTTCGATTCGCTGGTGCAACGTTCGATTCGCAAAGTCCGACATCGCCCTAATGCATGCCTTTAAACCTTCTAAGATGTAATTTTGTACGGCACTCACTGGTTTCAACACAATGTTTTTCAGATGTTCAATGCCGCTACAGGTACTGTTGACAAGCAATTCGACGAGATGGCTTGGAATGACATAAAGTGCAGCACAAAAATGAAGAGCTTCGTTTGCAAGTTCAAGAACCAATAAACCCCTGAAGAGCGAGATCACTTCAGTGTGGTTCATATCGTTTATCGATAAAATCTTAGTCTCGATTGTCTGATTCATGGATAACCAAGTGACTAATCACTCTATTGATATAAACTTACCTGATGGGTCCGCTTCACGGCGACTCTGTTCGTTTCGCTGTTCAAAAGGCTGCCAATCTTTCTGTCTGCCTGTCCACCTGCGGAATGCCGCGTAATTCAATACACGAAGTTATAAGGGAGATTCATCGGTATTGAAACTAGGAAACATTTTCATCCTGCGGCATCAATTCCATGAGATGTGAGTATGGGAGTTATCACTAGGTGCTGCCTAGGACACCCAATGAGCGCCCTCAGATGATGTTAGAGCCGTGCACGAGGGTTAAGGGAATGATAAGGAACATGAGCTAACCTTTCCAGGAGTGCTACCAGTGTTAAGATAATGATGACCGCATTATAAGGCCTTCCTCAGCCATACAGGACACCCTTTTTGTATACATATGCTCAGCCGTTAAACAAAATATTGGCCTCACAAATGGAAGTGACCAGGGGCTAAAGAGTGCCTCATAATTTCACTCCATTATAAGTACAAAACACAACTTTGGTGTGTCGGTTTTTCTGTGTGCATGTCGTTTTCTCCGTCCGCAAAATTCCAACCGTTAAGAGTATCGGAGAGCTCGAAGGGCTATGATGTTGATGATGATCATGATTATGCTAACATTCGCACGGTTATAAAACACCGATCGAGAGCGAGTGCACACTCAGACTCATTCTACAATGTGCTGTCGCTCCATTTAAGAGGGAGGGCAAGAGGGAGGAGGGGGAGGAGAGAGAGGGAGAGCAACCGCGTATTATAAAGTCAACGCTGAAAATTTCTTCTCTTCTTTTCTCGTCTTGAATACTGAATTCCTACTGTACTTTCAAAATTACTTTCCGACCTCTTGATGTTTCCAAAATCACATCACCATGATAGAAAATGGCCATAGAAGCGCATGACATTGGTCGAACTCGCTCGGAGACGCGATGGCACTGGACATCCGGCGCGAGTCCCTGAGGAGTCCCTCAAGGGGCCCGTTGCACAGCAGAGGAAGAGACGCAGACGCGGCAAAGGACTAGTCGCAGTACATACTGTGATGGTCGGGCGTCAGGTTAAAATAGGGTGTACCAGGCTACGTCTCATATAGCACAGCGCGCGCTGCGACTCGTCCTTTGCCGCATCTGCGTCTCTTCCTTCGCCTAGCGACGGGCCTCTTGGGGGACACCCCGAGTCCCTGTTCCCATCTACTTTGGAACAGGCTACTGCTGCTCCACTCACTGATCCTGGCCCATACGGTCACCCCCCCCCCCTTCTCACTAAAGTTTAAAAAATACACCTCGTTCGAGGATTCCTCAACGCATGCTTGACTCCGATACTGGAGGGTTAGGGTAGAGTAAACGTGGAGCAGAGCACTCGAGGATTAAAACCAGAACTATTCCCATTTTAGCACATGCTTGTTCCCATTGTTGCCAAAACAAAGTGGTTCACACACCCGAAAGCTTAAATCCCCTGCGGAGCATTCGATTACTGATGCTGGAATGAACTACTGCATCGTGATGTCCTCGTCCCCAGTACACATGTTCCAGATTGCGATTAGGACTCTAGAAGATCAGAAGAATCCGATGCAAAATTTAGCTACTAAATAATTGGTTTGACAGGTAAGTAGGGAAAATCAGAGATCTTCTCAGAGAAAGCGATTTCGATAAAGAGGAGCTCATCTGGGAAGTATTTGCGCCACACGAAGAGTTACTTGACTGCCAAGGAAACGAGATGTGACGCTTTCACGACAAAAGTGCGCTCGTCGCTGGGCGGGACTTCGAACGCAGTCCGCCCCAAACCATTCGCCCAGTAGTTGAGTTGCTCATTTGGACGAGCTGCGTTGCCAGCAGCGGCACAACTGGAGCAAAACGAGTGGAGCATAATTTGGCACGGTACCATCAAAAGCGTTGCGATAAGCTCGTTCATACGCCCTTCTTCTTGGCCACTGTCGGTCCGTGAGCGCCCGTCACACAAAAGGGTCCCGTTTAGCGCCTCCTTGTCGGAGTTCTTTGCTTTTTTCGCCATTGGCGTATCATTGAGCACCCCCCCCGTCCTCTGTAAGCCCTCCTAGGAAAAAGGGGGATCGCTGCCTTCAATGCCTGGGTTTACGATCAGGAGGTGGTCCCTTAGAATTGATGTAGATGTCGTAAATGGTGCCAGGGTGAAGAAAAGCATAAGAAACGGCAGAGAACCCGAGAATGGGACCACTTCCTTTGCCCGTTGATTTTCGCATTGAGGCGACTCTTATGGGTGCTGTCCTCTTCAACGCTAGATCTCTCTCTCTCTCTCTCTCTCTCTCTCTCTCTCTCTCTCTCTCTCTCTCTGCTAAATGGCTAGAGACCTACGGCGAATGGTCGGTCAATCGATGGGAGTACCGCGGCGATAACGCCGCGTGGAGAGTCATGCTATGTCGCCGGGGGCATATCATTTCCAGGGACTGTGTGTCGGTCCACACTTTTGAAAGGTTCGCCTGTCTTTCCTTTGAGCAAGTTTCTCCTTCTTCCACCTTATCGTGAAATCCTCCTTAAGCTCCTATTCTCCTACCCTCCCAATCAATACGTATTTGATCTTGTCGTAAATTCTCCTATCGTCATAATCTCCTTTTTTTCTTCTCTCATTCTTATTAGATCTCCTGTTCTCCCGAAGCGCTGGTTATAAATGTAGCCGTTTCGTGACTGTCGAAAATTGCAGTAGCAGCTGACTTTTGACAGCACCTTGGAGACAGTGGAAACAGATGTTCATTCAAACCGCTTTTGGCGCTCATGTCCTTGGGGGGGGGGGGAAATCGAACAGGGCCAATGGTAAGTGACATTGGGACTATGCCCAGAATAAGGCAGAAACGCCAAGGAGAACATATATTGCTCACATCCTCCCCCAGAATCCTTGAATATTGCCTAGGGCTTAGTCCCAAGCACAACAATTGGCTCACGAAGCGAATGTCTCCTCCAATGGCATGACCGTCCGGCTCTTTGGCACTGAGTGGAAGTCAGATGCATGGCGCAACTCAGCCAGAGCCGAACTCTTCACTTTTTTTCAATTTGAGCTCTTTACAAATGGACAGCACCGTAGAAACGAATGAAAGACCTTTTCTTGTAACTCCAAAAACTTCGGGTTTGAACATGTTCAGACCTGAAAAGACAATTAATGACTAGGAATTTCATCGAAAACCTGTTAAAACGCGTTGTAATCTTGGCAGTGCGGTAGGAAGATCGGCTGACCGATGTCAGACCGATCCGATGTTCCCCCGCGTGCGGGAGCCTCACCTGCCGATCTGGTGGCGCTTGTGTGACTCATCAATTTATTGAATCCTTTTTTATGTGGAGCTTTTCTCGATCACGTCCCCTTCTTTCAATGTGCGGAATTCATTGTATATTTTTCCATCCTGCTAATCAGAAATTAATGGGAAAAATAAGTATTGATTGTGTGCATAAGGGAGTAGGAATTAAATAGATTCAGCTTGGAGGATTAGGTATATATTGGTTTTAACAAGAGGCTACTAATGACTTATTCTCCCAATCAATACATATCCATTCTCTCAACCGGATCATCCAATCCTCTGATCGGCGCTGATGTATTTAGGGGGGAGGAGGGTTAGGAATCGTTTTGGAGAGCCCAACACGTCCAGCATTCTCTCCTCCGAGCCCCTCTAGGATTAACCTTCGGGGTGGAGTGGGGAAGGGGTGTGTAAGCGATTTTCATTTTTCCTGAAGTTCATCCTATCTTTCTGGGCTCGGAACGCATAGCGATGCCCCCGCCCCCTTGAAGTACAATAGGGCCCCTGATCTCTTAAAACGTTAGGTACGGGCCTAACGTTTTAACTAAGTGTCGAAGCCATCGATGGAGGCTCTTGCCGAGTCTTGCTTGAAGGCACAACCCACCCCAAGTCTTGTGAACGATTCTTCTCCGTCTGTAGGATACACCTCTAGAGGACAATCACAAATGTGGCATTCTCGTTCACGGACATCGCCCGACAGAGTGCTCCAGACTTGCAAAGTGAGCTGCATCAGCTGCATTTTTTTTCTTTTGTCAGGTTGTTGTCTGGCGCCCTCTCATCTGTTGTGCTCTCGTCGCATACTCTTCTCTCTGCACCTAGTCTCTTATTGCTTTAGCACAGCCGATTACGAAGGTGAATTAACCCTTGATCTGTGAGAACCACATCAATTAGATCCTGGGGCATGCCTTTAATATTAGGTTGGTCCATAATTTCTACCATGGCTCTTTCGTTAGGGGGATATTGGAGTGAGTGAGGCACTTAAAGGACCTCGCACTATGTTTTAGGGATGGGAAAGGATCTGGGAAAAGATATGGGCGAACTTTATTCTCCCGGACGTTTCTTCCCTCTCCTGAGCTTTGTTCTACAGTCACTTACCAGCGAATTAAAAACCCCTTTTTCGATGGTCCCCCCTACCGACATAGCACCCAAACTGCATTTAATGTTGGAACATTGGGTCGTTATCCAGCGGGGTGATATTCGCGACGCAATTGTTCGCCTTGCTAGGAACAAAAGGAACATGTTAAAGTCTTTCGTGTATACTAATCTGTGCTGTATTCTGAGCGGATCGGACCTATTTACTGCGCGAACCCATTTTTCACCATAAACATCCAAAATATAGCGTTACTACAAGATACGGGACTTCTACGACCAAGTGTAGGAGGGGTGGGCAGGAGCTTCGGGGAATGAATTGCCTCGCACATGTGGAGTATCCACTCTCCCGAACCTAAATCTTAATCCCGTTTTTAAAAACAATCGTTTCACGCGGTTTTACGTCAGTTACCGTCGCAATGCCCCCGTATCCTGCGATTGCCCCTTGTCTTGTTTACGCACTTTCCTTCGAGCTCTAGACAATATTATGGTTTTTGACAAGTTCATTTTGTTAGTTGTTCGAAAGCGTTGCACTTTTGAATATGTTTTCTTTCGTTAGCAGATTACATCAGCTGATAATCTCCGTTGGGGTTCCTCGCGCGAAACTTTTCGTTGCGGGAACCCCGGCTTCCTTGAGCAGTAGTGGATCTAGGGTTCCCACAACGAGAAGGGTTTCGCGCGCGAAAAATGGAGCACCACTTTATACCTATGTACTTTGTACTACGGTATAAAACACTTTTCGACCCCGGCAAAGAATATTGGTGGACTCCTTTCTGTCGTACTGAACCGCACCCTTCTCTCTGGACCCTTCCTCTCTTGCAAAAGTTGTGGTTGCTCAAGACGACATGAACTACTGCTCTAGACCTAACCCCTCTCCCTTCCTGGAATAGACCCAATCCTCTGGGAAGTGGTCTGTTGTTTAGAGAATCTTTCATTGTAACTAAAGCGTTCTGACTTATGACGTTCACAACATTATCGTCCGAAGATAGATAAAACCTTGTTCCGCGAATGTGCAAACCCTTACCCCACGTACTGCTTGACCCTCTCGGCGTCCGACACGTAAAAATCTGCATTACAATCGAACTTCAGTGCATAGCAATCGATACCAAACTACGCCCAAGTGCACCGATCAAAGTGAGCAGTGTATCAAGTGCAGTACGCCAACCGCTTGCCCAGCTGGCCGGCTGGCACCGCAGTCGATTTTCTTGTCGGGACCTCCCAAATCACTCACATCGATTTCCACTTCGCGCTTCCCGCACTTCCCGCATTTTCATTTTCAGCTGACCTCTTTGGCTCGCATTTCAGTTTCTCTGAATCAGGTGATGAAGATGTTTGCTCAGGTTATTCAGTTTGAGCCACGTACCCACGAACTGCTTCTTTTTGCCTTCAAAAAGGAGCTTCTGCGATGTTGAGTCGTGGTGGTTTTTTGAACGGTTTAGCCAATTCTCTTGATTATATCTCGGCTTGCAGTTCTTTTTCTTTTTCTTTTTCTTCTTCTAGGGTTGTGTTCAGAGTGCCTTCTCGATCTTACCATAAAATTAGTGGATTTGTAAAAATGGTTTGGTAGCCGTCGATTTGAGCATTCACAATGTTGTGCAATATTGAGTCACCTTGTTCCCAGGACTGTTTACGTAGCCACTCCTCCGCTCTTGGAAGTTATAAGCGAATGCTACCATCATTGAAACCTCTTTTTTTGATCAGTGAACCTTTTGTTGAGAAACAGTAGCGTAACTTCAAGTTTCCCCGAGGACTATGAACTTTTCCTGTCAGTGGAAGTTGGTGCCATGCGAATCTTGTGAGCACGCCAACTTTTCATATTTCTCACTTATCCGCAGTTCCTCCCTTCAACGAAGCTAATTCTTATGAAAAGGAGGACCTTCGTAGTGGTAAGGCCGCGTTCATAGTTCGCGACTCTGGAGATTAGGATACTATGCGACAATGAAAAAGATATGTATTGACGAGGAGAATAGAAGGTAGTAGATGAGGATAGCAGGAGAGTAGGTACCAGCATTATTGTGACATCGTAATCTATTACTCTCGAGCGATTTCAGTCATTACCTCTTATCTTCCCTATCTAATCTTCTCCTACCCTACTCCCTTACTCGATTACATGACTAACTGAACTCCTCCCCAATATCCCTGCCACGAATGCGAGAGCATGGACCACCAGAGGGCAATGTCAGGCTTGGCTCGAGATCCCAGGGAAGAAAGTGTGAGCCTTAGGACCAAACCTTGGAAAGGAGGGAGTCCCTAGTGGGTAAGCCATACCGTGAAGCTCGAATGTGTGAGATCACAGAAGTCATAATCTGCTGTTTAGGCGAGAGCGCAGACAATGCATCATATCGAGGCGGTTTAAAGGACCGAGTTCAAGTTGTCCGTAGACCCTCTTACCTTCCGATTGCTAGTAGCTATTTCCCACTCTTCTACTCTCCTACTATCCCAAACTCTGGAGTCGCGAACTATGAACGCGGCCTGAGCAATAATGTCTCCCAAAGGTCCTTCCACTTAAATATCGGTGTGCCCACCCGACTCATAAGGCACCGAAAGTTCTGGGTAATCAGTAGATTCACATCAGATGCCATGTGTCGGTCGGTATTACTGCTGGTATCGATTGCACGGGAAGTGATGCGAAGAACAGATAATGATCCATTAGCATAACGCGTAATAGCAGACGTCAGTCGCTTTTTTTAGCCGTTAGAGATGTTGTGCAGGTTTTTTGGTGTTACTGCCGCTCAAGAAAGTTCTTGATCTCATTCGTCCCTCGAGGAGTTCTGTTGAATGCTTCTGATCCACATCTGTCCACTTTTTGTTGGTAATGGAAACGAGTGAGTTAGCGCTGGGGAAACTGCGAAGGGCATTTCGTTGCACATGTAGCCCCACCCCAATGCTATCGCTGCAATCATTTCCGTTTACACTGAAGCCGTAGCATATCGTTGGCATAATGTGACTGTCCATGCTGATGGCCTTGATAGTTTCCCGCTGGCCAGTTTTATGCATATTGTCAAACTATTGATGATTTCATGAATATTCTGCACGAGGCATCCTCTTCAAGGAATGGCTGCGCTCATTCAATTGACTTCCTGCCGTTTCCTCATGGGGTTATTTTGTATATTGGGTTTTCTCATTTACTGGCCTGATTAGTAACTGTGACCCCTCCATTGACACACACGTTGCTGCCAGCCGTAATTGCAAGATTAACTCCTGTGGTAATATTAACAAAAAAAATCACTGGAGGAAGTTCTCGTCAAGGAAGTCGTGTGAATCGTCACAAGGGATAAAAACAAAATGTCGCAAACTTTGAAAGGAGAAATTGCGAGAAGGGGGAGGGGTTTGGGGAAGATGTGAGTTTCAGCTAGGTGTTTTGCATCCGAATCCATTAATTTTGAGCTCATCTTCGCCCAGGAAACTCATGCCGCAGATAGAAAAATTCATCTCGTGAATGTGTTGCTCAGGGCCCATTCATAGTCGATCGTCCAATCGTTCTTCGCATCCGTCGATCGATACGTATTAATGCTGTACGATCATTATGATCGTTTCGATCAGACGAGCGACTATGAATGCGCCGTCGGGCTTTAGTTGTCGCTTTGCCCAAATTTTTTGGCAGTGCGCCACGTTGCGAAGACCATCGTGTCATCTCCCAGGGATCGTAGAACCAGTTTTTTCTCTTGTTGAACAAATCCTGAACTTTTTTTTGGGTATTTCAGTTTCGGTGGGGGGTGGGGTGTGGCATGTGTACGACAGTTTATGTCATATTATTTTATCCCAGTTTTCGCGGAAGAGGGAAGCTCCGATGTAGGTGGAAAAGCGGAAGCGAGATGGTCCACATACTCCGGGTATTCTTTCAGCAAATAGAATTTTGTAGGCGGCAGCGACTATCACACCACATGCTCCCCTCCTTTACTGGATAAGACTCGCGTTCTTTATTGTTCGTGTTTAGCGAGTTTTGATCATTTTGTGCAACTAATGCCGTTCTTTTCAGTTCTATTTAAGGTTCATTTTATGTCCACTTCATAGCCCCACGACTAAGATGGAGATATCTACTCAACAAAATTCTTTAATACCATCCTTTCAACGGTATTCGCAATGCGAAGGTGGATCTGGGGCGTCTTTCGATGTCTGCATGGACGAATACACCTTTCATGCAGATTTTATGGATTGTGGTATGCACAGCAATTATATGCTCTCGTTTCTTTCAGTTCTCATCAGATCGTTTTCAGACGATGAATGTTCCTCGATGGGTTCATCTGTTCCTTCATCCGGAAATGATTCTGAGGGAAGCAGTGATAATTCTGATATGATAGATGAAAGATCAAGTGAAGCAAGATTTCGCGAACGAACGAGAGTAGGTGTTTCTCAAAACTGCTGACCTTGAAAATCGCTCATTTTCTACCATGATTGATATATTTTACGATTTTAATTGTGTTTGTTCTTTAAAAAGTTTATGAGGCAAGGTAGGGCCGCTGCTATTCTTTTCTGGAGGGGTTTCCCTCGGTTTTCGTTCCTCATTTGAATGAGCGTGATTCAACGTCACGCCTCCATCTCATCATCGATTTAATTTTCTTTTGTCTGAGTCACTGTTCCTGTTCTTCGACTCTTCAGTTTTGTTACGTTGAAACAATGTTATTCGCTTCAGCTATGGCTAGAAGTCGTTACCAGAACAGAACGTCGCTACTGTTGTTGCTTCTGCGTAATAAAACTGACGGGCGTTTGACTCAAAATCGGGCGCCTTACCGATTGGTGACTTCAAGTTTTCCTGTTCGCTTTCACTTCAAGTATGCATCGGAATGTTAGCGAATGTCATTTGGAAGAGGAAGGGGAACCATTCGAGGAAGCTGATCTGGTTTTTGTGACCTAGAAGGGAGATTATTCATCGTGAAAATCCATTGAATGGGAAATGGTTTTGAACAAGTCATGAAATGATATGTAATTGAAATGCTAAGGCCTAGCCTCTTAAAACTATGATTTAATGCCTTCAAAATATTAGAAATTTTGAAACGTTCCGTTCCGAGACGCCAGACTCCGATCAAAAATATGACGGCGTTGGCCTTTGTTTGGGTTCCTGCCATAGAACCACTCTCTGATAAGCTTCCGATGCCGTAGTAAAGTGTACACAAAGGTCTGGCTCTGGAATTGATCCTTGTGAAGGGCAAAAAGTTTTTTTTTTCGCAAAAATATTATTCGCTTATTCTGGTCTACGTCACAAGATTTTTACCGGCAAAACTACCAAGCTTAGGTTTATGTGTTTTAGAGCGGATGCGTAGAGCTCACGGCTTCATCCGAGATGCTACGAATTCGGTTCCCGTTCCAGTCTATAAGTGTTCGCCTGGCTGACTTTTTATGCCTTCAGGAGAATGTGAGTTATAAGCTTTTTTTGGATAGTTATTCATTCTAAACTTTTAAGAAAATAGGTAGTTTCACAGAAATGCTGTTTTTTTTACAAGACTTTCGCCCCAGACGGGACTCGAACCCGTACCTCTTGCTTGCAGGGCAAGTTGCGCTACGGTGCACCATTTAATCCCAATTCAGCTTTCCATGGTGTACCTACCACAGCTTGTCAGCACTCACACGTATAATGTGTTGGTGCTGGATAGCCGATACCGGCAATGGCCGCGAGGCTGAAAGCCTTAGCAATGAATTTTGGCTCGTTTTTTTTTCTTTGATTGTGGTTTTTGCCGCGGTTCACCTTGCCAATGTTTCACGTGAAACATTAGGTAGCATTTTTTGGGAACTTATTAGTTTTCCGTGAAATTAGCAATCAGCCCACTTCATGTGAAACTGCGTCTAGTTTCTTCCTGCAGCTATGTGATAATTCGTTCCTAGGGTTAGGTCATAATTTGTGACCGTCTTGAAATTCGAGTCAAGGGAGGAAATGTATCAACGTGTGGTCGCGTGATCGATGCCTGTCTATCCCACACTCGAGTTGCATCGGCAGTGCAGTCGCACACATGATCATACTATAATTAATTTGGACGTGATCGATGAAAAGCTGGTTTGGAAACATGGCTGTGCACGGGTAAAGCGAAATTAAAAGAAACGAATATTATAAGTAGGCAAACAGATATCTGTTTAGCATTCCTGTGTCCCTTGGCTGTAAGGTACTCCGCAGCCCACATTTAATGAATTTCAATGCAGCGCTGGCCTATCCGTGATGCCAAGACTTCACTCCTCAGAACAGAAAGTGGCAACCCCCCCCCACATTTCTTCATTAAGTCATTCAATAGGGGTGGTTTAGGTCTCCTTAGTGGGTAGAAACACCATGTTTGGTATCGGCTCTATCGCCCAAAACACTGTAAACCATATAGTCAGATACTATTACGGACTTGAATGGAATCTGATCGGCGTTTCGCTTCTTAAGAGAAATCTTCAACCTAAATGATTTCGTCCTCTATCTATACTTATTTATTAGATTGCTACATTGTATTAAAGTTCTGATTCGTTAGTGATGAAGGTAAGTGCTGGTGGAGGGGGTTAATGAGAGAAGAATTTCATAAGATCGCTACGCAATTGAGTGACAGGTACTACCAGTCTACCAAAACTGTTTTTTGCACGTACTGTGTCAACAGAATTTTAGTATTGTAATCAACGTTGTGTAGAGACCACATTTGTGGAAATAACTGAAGATAATGATAAAGAGTCATCGACAGTTCTGCGTTAAACTTCGAAGAGAGCTGGTGACCCTCCAAGATATTTCATGTATGCAAACGGGCCACTGAAACTCTCTAGGACAGGTGTATTTTCTATCCAGTCGAAAGAATGCTATGAGATGAAGTTACGCATTGTTTCTTTTATAGGATTTACTCAATGATACGATTGTGGATTTCTATCTCAATCATGTTGTTGAGCATATTCTTCCTGATGAGCCGTGAGTTCTCTCTTCCGTTTGTTCTTCTTAATCTCTAGCCAAAACAAATAGAAATCAGAAATGGTAGAACCCCGAATATGGTGTCTTGTAATATTTTGGAAGAAACCTTTCATAATTAATTAGCAACACTCAATAGGTGTTGAATAGGTAAATCCTAGGTGAAATAGCTCTTCACTTCCTGAGGGAGTAAGTTGTGCAGTTGGCACACATAATCTTTCTGGCATTAATAGGAATGATTTTGTTAACAGCTGTAAATAGGTGTCTGCTTTTTGACACAATCAGGCGATCTGTTTAGGAACAAACGAGTCACTGTTCTTCCCTCGGTTTTCTGGCACAACTTGTCAATACTCCATACCGGAGCCCAGGCCGATGACGCAGATGTTGCTCTCACTGATGATCAAAAGGTGTGGTTTTCTGTGATAGTTAATTTGTGATCTGAATGCGACCGTTACATTTGTTCAATATGCAACATTGAGTTCCTAGTGTATTATCAAACATTCCAGCTTGATGCACAATTCGGAGATGTTTTGGATTTTGTAGAAGATTTCGACTTTATCGATGTTGATTATATCGTGGTTCCAGTAAATGAATGGGAGCACTGGTGAGTGTTTCGTAGATAATTTTGGCGCTCATTTCTTGCAATAATAAATGAATTTTATTTTCTTTATCATATGCGATACAAACGCAGCCATGTAGGAATTATTTAGTTGTCTTAGTAGGTAGGATTGCGGAATTTTGTAGTCTGGAAATTTTCTTTTTTTTATTTGTTTTAAGCTGTACGTGTACTGTGTGTTTTAGGTCCTTAGTGATTGTATGTCATCCATTTACTGCTCGTGCAAGAATGCTCTGCTTCGATTCGCAGCTCAGTGAAGATCCAAATAATATGCAAAACATCGCTGTTCTCTGTGATGATTTTCTGAAGGTAACTCTATATTTCCGCTACCTTGCTATGTTTTATTCACGTCTTTGAAATGATTGCCGTCTGTCCAGTATGTGTGGTCACGACGTCGCCAGCAAACACTCTGCTCGATGGAAAGAATGCGCTGCATTGTTCCGGACCACCTGCCTCAACAGAGCAACAACTACGACTGCGGACTATACATCGTTGAATTTGCTCGCCGATTTCTTCTGGCACCGCCTTCTAATGTAAGTTTTTCTTATATCATCACTCAGTTCTGTATCGTACCAGTCCTGCTCACATGAAATGAGTCATCGGCAAACAAGAAGGATGATTGCTCGATGTTTGCGGCAATTATTTTAATAGCTGCTATCGTGAACGTGAAGCAAGAAGTTCAAATATGTTCGAGCACTGTTCACCACCACTTTAAAAAGTTGTTGCCTGATCACTTGTCAGAATGCATTTTTTTTTTCATTTCCGCTGCTTTGGTACTGTTCAATTTCCACGAAGTGGGGAATATTTGAAGGTGACAAAAAAATGTACTATTATTTGTGGTTTTGATTGTTGATGGTTCAACATAACTCGATCGCTGTTAACGAGGAAACGTTTCCTCAACTAGAAGACGAAGGGAAGCCGTCATCAAAGGCAGATGCCATGATATGTTATCCAAGGGAAAACGTAGCAAAAAGGAGGTTAGGTCCTAAGGTACCGAGCTATGGCGCTGTCACCACAAAGGGCGCGCAGCCTGGCAGGGCCTCATTTATGGTGTTGGCAGTATGGAGAGATCCGCCTTCACGTGGCTGAATGATAATAAACAGAAGCGTGCTTAATGTCGATACTACTATCACGAAACATTCTAATAAACTAAATCTAAACTCAAAACTAATTAGAACACAATGCTTGGTTGCGTGATGTCAGCTGTCGAGGTCAGTACGTCCAAATGAACTCTGCTGGTCGCTTGCTCGCTCAAAGGGAAAACCAACGGAGAGAATAGATGTCCCATTTCGGATGTTTCATTTTGCATGCTCCTCGGAGCGAAATGGCAGACTGGGTGTTCCATTTCGTGGTTTTTGGACTGTTTCCCTTCACTTTTCTTCACTACGTTCTCTGCCTCTCATTTCATACCCTTCCGTTTTATCGTAACATTCGCCTTTGATGAGTATTTTTGAGACAAGCTCACTATGACGGCACGAACCTTTGAATTCTGCTCAAGCCTAACTTTACATTTGCTTTCAGTTGGACACCTTCAACTTCACAGCTGAATATCCTGACTTCACGGTGAAGAACAAACGTCGAGATATTCAACGTGCAATACTATCACTTTGTTCTAACCGTGAGTTGTGGACTCCGATATTAGAACTATTGAACAAAAATATGTAATAAGACCAACAACCTTTCACTTACTGTGGCTCCTTTTCTTGTGGATGAAATTGCCACTACGTCACAATCGTCGCCTTTTTCGTCCATAATAATCTGTGTGTGCGACTCCTGTTATTGTTGTGTGTGTCGTTGCGCACAGTTGTTGTTGTTGTGAATAGGCGATGTAGAAAGATTTAAGGAATCATTTAAGTTAGAAATGCTGATATTTTTCAATTCGAAAGTGATTTTGTTGGTTGCTTGTTACGGCTACACCTATCTTTCTTGGTTCATCACTGCTCAACCCAAACCCTACTGTCGCAGTTTTTCACGAACGCTTGTTCCACTGTTCTGCGCGTTTATGCTTTATGAGAAAAGTCGAAAATTGAAATTGTTATCTGTTGCACCGTCACACGTTGTTATCTTGTTAGGAGAGAAATATTCAGGAACACTGGTATTTACTGTTCATATTTTCGAAAAAATGACTTATCAGTTATTAAATGAGTACCAGGGTTCCAAATTATGTTCCCGGATGGTATAATATACTGGTTGTTAGAGTTCTATGTTAGATTGTCAATAATTTGGTGTTGCCGTTATGTTTGTGCCGAGGTATGCGCGTCTCTGTTGCGGTTTCCTTTCTATTTTGCTGTTACAACTTCATAGGTATTGATACCAATAATAGGGAACCCAGCATTGTAAGCTTCCACACTTTGTTTCGCCTGCGTCTTAGAGCCTGGGTACATTTTCTTGATTTTCGGATTGTTTGGGTTGGTAACTTTCCTTGTCGCCTTGATGGAATGTTGTTTTATATCCTCTTGCGCGTTGATAGAGTCTGTTATCGTTATGTTTTTTGAAAGTTTGTTTATTTTTTCGTCTGGCATAAGCTCTATCCTGGAATGACCTCACCCATTCTTTCCGCATTTCATGGCTGCCATTTGTTGAAATCCCATTGTGTTGAAAACGATGATGGAACGTTGAAGCGCCTGCTATAACAGGTTGCTTGTTAAATAAATTGTTATCCTATGTTGTGTTGTTATGCTTTCCACATTTGAAACCTAGTTTTTTCATGAATTTCAATAGGGTATGAATACTGCACGGCCTTTCCTGAGTTTTATCGTGCTCCAAGACAGAACGGTAATATTCCAGCAAAATCTTTAGATTTCAAACTCCTGGACAGATTTCAAACTTTGGGACTGTACTAAAATTCGAAGGGATTAGCTGTTGCTAAACACGTTGGTGACAGCGTTTTTTTGCACATTGTGTGTCAAAATTACGTTCAAACTAACAATAAGTCTGCAAAACACAACTGGTAGAAACACACAACACCCACAAATAACTAAATCGACCATGAAACATCCGTTCAACTGAAATAGATCACTGGAAGGAAGAGCGCAACAAAGTATTAGGCTCGATAATTAGTCTCATGACGCGCCGCGACTCTTAAAGCTATAGTGGAATGTTGGACATACGATGCGTGAATCCAGCTAACAATATGTCAGCTGATATATTCTAAGCTAGCTTCAAGTGCCGCCTACCGCTCTAAAAGCTAAGTTTCTTACACGAAGGTTTGAGACCGCGTAAGCAGAACCCTTTTCCTTCCGTTCTTGAGCGTGAATGCCACAAACAATACAAACCTTGGCTTCCTGAACCTTTCCCGCTCTTCATAATCCACTGGTAGTATACCAACCCGCTACCTGTTGCACCGTTTGCTTGCTCGTTTACCGGAGAGGAAAAACCACGATGATGGCGACTACCTCCAAACGGATGCCCCCTTATTTTGGCACTAAAGACTGCGTAGTTGTGGGAAGAAGGTATTCATTCACTTGCGTATAGATGTACGGCTGTTGTGGTCACTTGTGATGAATATGGCACTTGATAAGAATTGCTCTAAAGAAAGTAGTGAAATTCTGTGAATCCTCGTCAGTTCGGCACTTACTTGTGACTCAACTTAACACATTCACGCCGATGGCCGCCCCCATGGGCTGCCAACAGCATGTGCTCCAGGGACGATGGCAGCTTGCCAGGTAATATTTGCGTGCCATTCGTTCACATCATAATCTTTCTGAATATTCTCGATATCAATGAAATAGTTAGGGGCTAGCGTATACCTAATTTTCGACGGCAGAGAAAACTTTTTTCACATCAAAGGACCAGCAGTCCTCATCAAAAACACGTTCTTCCGGTGTGTAATCATCCGATTCTTCTCCGTCGTGTTGACAGGGAGAACACCATCGTAATCCACTCCACACAGATTCTTCCGATTCCTCATCACTGTCGAGTAACGAAGCGTTGAAACTGTGATTGAGTTCGTCGCAGTTCATACTTTGCGCGTTGTCTGGGACGAAGGGCCCGTATGTACACGCTAGTGATAGAATATTCAAAACAGAGGTGACCAGAGGCGCGCTCACGCTACACACCTCTTTGACTCAACCTCTTAGGTCAGGCACAGAATACAAGCCTTTCACGGGCGATGCGCTTGAACCTAACTTTTCGTAGTCAAAAATTTAGAGCTCATAAAGGATAAGGATAAAGCATTTGCCGTTGATCAATCCCGTTTTGGGATGCGGCACGCGTTCTACTTCCATTTGTACATTCGCAGTGGCGGTTGAACGCGATGTGGCCTATACAATGACTTACGGGGGCCAGCCGATGTACAAGTCAGTGTTTTTATCCTCCCAGACAAGTCTGGTACCAGGGTCAACCCTACGTTGTTACTAG
>KZ345111.1:173941-189679 GCA_002352805.1 Teladorsagia circumcincta
AACTCTCCAAATAAAGGAAGAACTCTGGGATCTCATTCAGGTTTATAATGCCTTTCATCGTGTTGAAAATATTTCGAAATAAAATGTTCTTTTATTTCGAAATCCACACTATTATTTTACTTTCGTTTGCAACATTTGGACAAGGGCATCGGCTATAAACTGTTCATTGAGAGAAATGAGCATGTTGCGGCTAAATATACGCAAAAGATTTATTCCTACATCAAAGGCACAGTCCGTGATTGAATAGATGACGCTTATTGATTTCGGAAATAAAAGTAGTTGTTTGGTGTGTGTATGTGTGATGGAAGAAAGGGGAGAAACTACCAAAAATCTTTAAAACCAGGTCGCGCCCCGATTGTTGGGCAGGTTTTATGCCCCGCCCCACAAATCTTAACGGTAGGCCCAATCTTTCTACCGTATTTCATTTTTACGGTGACGGAGGAGCAACCAACAAATAAGACTGCTGTGGAAAGGACGCAAATCCGGCCCGTATGAAGGGTACACGAACTGATTTGAGGGTGCTTTGCAGTTTTTTTTGTTTCTTGCGACTGAAGTTGGACTAATTTACAACTATTTATGCTCATCATGGAGCGCAATGACTCTGTGTCAATTCGACTGCGAATGTACCTTTGGAAGCAGAGCTTACCATGAGAAAGCAGCCCATCACAAATCAAGGTGGAGGCCCAGAACCTGAAAAAAATGCTCCTTTTTTGCCCGTTGCTATCCGCCTTGAGGTGACTCTCATAGATGGTGCTCTCTTCAAGAATAGCGCTCTTTCTGCTTGACGGGTAGAGTCAGACGAATAGAGGCTGGGTGGGCAGCGGCGATAGCGGCGCGGGAAAGCAATGCTAGGTCGCTCAGGGCATATCCTTCGCTGCGAATCGCGTATCGGTCCACAGCCTAGAGGGGTGCGCTTGCCATCTACTAGGAAGGTTCCCTTCTCATCAACCTCCGACCTTTTAGGGAATCCTCCTATAAGTCCCAAATGATGTCACATCCATCTCCGTTGGCAGTCCATCCTCGCTCTGTTCTTTTGGCTCTATCTTTCTCCAGTCATCAGTGCCTCTCGTGGTAACAGGTATCCATCATAGGCTCCCACAATGATCACATTGAGTCATAGGATAACCTGATTTGGGGTGGCACATCTGGCTACCTTTCTTTCTCCAGTTTCTCCAGTTTCAGAGCAACAGCACTGACAGTTTTACATATGAACCCCACTACCCTCATGGTGTTATTGTGCAAAGTGCCTTTAACATATGCCGACTGATAGCGACAGAACCAACCGTATCTATTCAGCTACATCCCAATCAGCCAACTGCATTCCTACAAGCTGGTTGGCAGTGTTCCCTTGTCCTTCAGCACCTACCTCGCGAGAAATCACCTATTTCGGCTCAACCACTTCCGATCCCCCTTTTGATCCACTCAGGAAGCCTCTATGGTGAGCTTGCACTTCAAAAACCAGAAAATCCAAATACTAGAGAAGAGTGTTTTCAGCGTGAGGTCATTTCCGTCCATATTGGTCAGGCTGGCGTGCAGATAGGGAACGCCTGCTGGGAGCTGCTGTGTCACGAGCACGGAATCAGTCCCAATGGAAGACCACTTGAGAATGAAGATATCATTGAACCTGGCAGTGAACGAACATTCTTCTCAGAAACTTTCGAAGGGCGATATGTGCCCAGAGCCACTTTTGCTGATCTTGAACCTACTGTTATCGGTAAGTGATAAGGTTACGGCAGAGTTAGCGCAGCGAAGGCAGGTGTCATTTTGTCAGCCGTATGAGCTGGTATTAGCACGGGCTGTCAAGCCTTTCATGCTCGCCATACTTGTCAATTTTTCCCAAAGCACATAAACTAGTAGCTATTCATAAACATCAACATTTCCAACGAAGACGGAAGCGTGGCGTGTCTTATTAGGAAGGGATCCCTTTTAGAAAGAAGATAGATACGTACGAATTCCCGATAAGGGTGTGGTTACATCCAGAACTTTGGTAGAATCGAAGATTCGGATCTAAGGATCAGGAGTGAAAGGAAAAGGGACGCTAAACGAAGAAATACGCATCGATTCATTCCTTGAGCTCTTCAAACGCTGACTATGAGTGCGGTCTAACATGAGCACAACAAATGCAACCGGTATACGATTTGAAACCACCATGAATGATAGGTAGTCTCGGAGATCAACAAAATCACCTTACTTATGGAGTGTTCATAGTTGGCGATCGTACACGCGATTGGGCGATTATGCAATTATTTGGGAAGACAGTGCACCAATAGGTCAGGCGATTAGGCACAAGACGGATAACAAAGGCCGCGGATTGAGTGCTACCGTAGTCCGCGGCCGCGCCTTCTCTTCGAATTAGATAGATTTCGAACAACTCACTCCTCGAATTGCGGAAACCGCTCCCGCGGCGAGGCGAACGCTGTGCGCGCAGGGCAAGGGAGATTAACCCCAACGTGCTGGCGAAGCACGTTTCGGCCAGTTCGGCAATTGCCACATTCACCCTTCTACAGCACAGATACTTCGTACAATGGACGAGATCCGCAACGTCCGTACTGTCGTCGTGGAGTGCGCGGAAAAACGACGAAAGAGGCATGTCGAATGCCACGTGGCATCGATTTGAATGCGGTCGCGGATACGGTAACAGTCGATCCGCGGCCTTTGTTATCCGTCTTATCGATTAGGCGGATAAGCGACTAGGCGAGTAGACGAGTAGGCGACAAGGCAAGGGTACATATGTTTGAATTCTTGTTCTGCCCATTGAGCGACCGCCTAATCGTCTAATCGCCTAATCGGCTAATCGAATGCATCCCTTTCTTATAAACCGAGCGATCGCCAACTCGCAACGCTGCCTTGAAAGGAAAGCTCCCAGATCATCATGGCCATTCGGAAAGAGATGCATACGCCTAGATGTAACCTCGAACGCTGATCTCAAATCTACCTTACAAATCTGCTAAACGACAAAACAGCGCAACGGTAGTAGTCGGGACTCACAGTCAAAATGTCGGAGGATCACTCCCTTATTGTAATTACCGTTTTCCATTTCTCAGGTATTCAGTCGAATAGGCAAGCAAAAGTCGTTAAGCTGTGTCCATGAAGAATGGAAGACAGTAAACGCGATAAGTGGCCGATCATACGACATTTTGCGAGATGCATTTTAAAGCTATGGGATGATTCCTTCTAATACATGAACACTTTTTTGTGCAAAGGCATCCCCTGCACAAGGTGTCGGTGTTACAGGTGGAAGAGGGCACAGGCGGAAGGCGTATGCCTACACAGGAAGGGAGGTCTGACAGCTGCTGACAGAAACGATTTTTCAGTATGCTTTTCTGGGTTCCATCGTAAACACGTTCGCGGTGAGGCGCGCAGTATCCTTCGTTTTCTCTGCGCATTCCACGACGAGAGCCACGTCGTCCTTGCTTGTACCGAGCGTCATCAAAGTAGAATGCGGAGCATGGCAACGAGACGGTGGATCGGACCAGTGCGTAGGTGGGATGCCGCAGAATTTTTGGGGAGCCACCGTAAGGTGGTTATAGAACTAGTTAGACCTTCACGCATGTCTAGTGACTTCCCTCATCCCTCACCCCCTATACTGCCTACACTCCCCCTGGCTCACGAATTTCCCGAAATACACGTGCAATTTTTGCGCATTCCAATGCCAACATCGCGCTCCAGTGCAACTGGTTACGGTGGTACCTGGGAGGCCATACTGAGAAACCGTTCTTGTCACCTGCCGGGGGCCCAACCTGGTGCCATTGTAAACTAGAAGACTTGCTCTAATCAACGGTTGCTAGAACAGCTTAAAGGCAGAATTTACGATGAAAACTCAACCCATTCCAAATTACTGTAGGGATGGTAAGTAGTACAAGAAAGGAAGCGGAACCATGAAAGACGGCTCAGAACCCGAGTAGTGGGACCCCTTTGTTTCGCCTTGATCTCGGCATTGATGAGACTCCCATCGCTGTGCCCTCTTCAAATAACGCTCTCCGCTACCTAATCACTCGCCGCGTACAGACCTGTGGCGAGTGATTAGACAGACGGTGGGCGGAGACAGGCAGAGCCGCCAAGATTGAGCCCTTCTAGCTCTTCGAGGTCAAATCTGCCGCTGCCGGTTGCGTGCCTGTCCGCACCCTCAGGATGTTCGCCGGTCTCCCCACTAGGCGATTTTTCCATACGCGACCTTCGTCCTTTCCGTGGAGTCCTCCTTTAATACGCCCACTTCGCAAAAATGGCCGCGTCGAAGATTACCCCCCGAGTACCGCCGAAAAGGTACATTTGAGCTGCATTGACTTTCAATGACTTTGGCTCCTTTCGAGGGCGATTGTGTACAAAAGTGAGAGCAGATTCGGAATTTCTCTGCCTTTCTCTTTCCAATAATAGTAAAAAAAATTGTAAATTTTCAGCCGAATCTCAACTTCGGCGATTACATGGTTATGAATTTGACGCTGTAAACTGTACTTCTTCTAGATTAATAGATCCCTCACTGCTTTCACATGGAACCTTTCTGAAACCTCTCGATTCTTTCCAGAATCGATATTTTCTTTAGGGAGCCGTAGTTGAAGTGTGCGCAAATGATTGGGCCCAATCAGGGGCACACCGTGTGCTTCACATCCCTTCGCATTCATGGACTCATTTTAAAAAAATATAAGTTGAAACTCGTGAATTTCGGCTTCTTTAAACTTGTCGTAGTAAATCGCTGAGGTAGCGTGAAATAACGCGCTTCATGTTATGAGGAATTTGTGTGCGGAGTAACATTGTATTGGAAATGCTGGATTGAACAGCTTGCAGCTTATACAGCATCGATCAGTTCTTGATGTATGTGTTGTTGTAGGACCCAGCAGTGATGATCCTACTACTCCATCTTACCAATGGGCCGAATACACCCCCTCCCCCCGTTTGTCGACCTGTCAAGGTTTCCTCAAAGCACACTTGACCTTGTCGAAGACCTTCATAAGGGGGAATGGGCGAACGAATATTGTATTGAAAATGGTACAACGCGGTGATGTACCCTGTTTGAAGGAACTTGATACATACAAATATGGCAAAGGCTGCAAATAGAGTACTTCGCACTTTCTTGACGATTTATTCGAAAGTCTTGCTACAACTGTAGAATTACAGAACTGTTGGTTTGCCATCGCAGTTGACTATAGCATGGTCAATCAGAGTTGACATCTCCTTGGCTGTTGAAGCGAATTTCTTCAACTGAAAAAATTATGTCCATATACATATGTACTTTCAAGCAGTGTAGCTCAGCAATTTTTTCATAGACGAATAACTAAAGCATGTCCTAGTCGAAGCGACATTAAGAATTTTTCAGTTTTCGGCTCTGGCTTTCTTGAATTTTCATTTACAATTAGAAGCGTAAATATTCTTTCAGTGGCTCATAATGAGCCAATTGAAGAACATTTCAAATATGCCTTCATACTGCAACGCTCATGCTCGTGTTGTAAGTGAATGTGATGACTTATAAGTTCGTAAACGTTATGGTGTATACCTGATCACAGTCCACATCGAAAATAGTGAAGACGATGGCGAATTTACCACCTATGTTCATTGCTTCCTCGCGAATGAGGTCGTCGTTGTGGATGAGTCCGCGTTCGTACGCATACTGCTCAACCTTAATTATTTTGACTGCACTCAATTATGGTGAACACTAGCTAGAGGTAAGGTGCTGAGTAGGGGAGATGAAGGCTTTTGCTCTGCCTTGATGGTATTCCGGCTCACCGTGTATTTGACGGCATTCATGTAGATTGGATTCATTTTTGGATTGAAATTGGCTTTAGTAACGATAATAACTTGTGCATGATCGACATCACGTTTTCGTCTACCGGCAGTACCTGCGCCACCGCCGGTATTTCCGGTAGTACCTGCACCACCGCCACCGCCGGTGTTTCCGGTAGTACCTGCACCACCGCTGCCAGACTTTGGAGCACAGGCCTGCAAAAAAGATAAGTTTTAATGCCGGAATTGTCTTTTCTGACGAATACATAGTTTGTTACAACTGCTCTTGTTCCATCTCCTTATTTACAAGCTTTGACCCTAAACTATCATTCCTCGTAGCACACTTACTAGAGAGGTTGCGATGACACTTAGAATGATCACCAAATGAACCATGGCGATTTGTTGCGCAGCGATGTTGTCGCTAATCCTTTTCACTAGGTGAATAAAGGTCAGTCAGATCTTCAAAAAGCCAACGGTCAAAGCATACTTTCAAACGACACACAATACTTTTGCTATCAAATTTTAACAGTGAAAAAGTTGCCTTACCGATATTTTATCTTCCGATATCTATGGTTTCAATTCGTCAATTGAAAGAGAGGAAATTAGGGTGGGGTTCCTGAGTTCAAGAGATACTTTTTGAAAGAATCCGTTACTGAGGACATTTTCATGATCGATGGCTCTTCTAATTTTCGCTTTATACAGCTTATAGCTAGACGATAGACTCAAGAGTTACCAGGAACTATCTTACTGAGGATTTTCAAGTAATTCGCAAAGGTGAAATTTCACGGGCCACAGACTAGATACTGGTGGGTGAAGCTCGGCAGAGAAAACGGTTACAACTGTTGAAGGGCGGCGGATGACGGCCTGTATTTATGGTCACAATATTGCGCGTTGGGGTTAGGAACAATGCCTCTGTGACGCTTGTCGCAGGTGTTTCCGTGATTAAATATATTAGCGGATCAATTCGCAGCGTTACGTTGCGCAAAGCGATTTGTTTGTCCCAGCTTCCAGAGAAAAACAACAGGAGATCAAAATTCTTATAAGACTCCATAATCAGTTCTTCCAGATTGATGATCCTGAGTCTTGACCATTCGAAACAGCTTCATATCTTCATATATTTTTGAGCATGTTGTTGTAGGTATGACTTTGGTTTGACGGGATGCAGTGAGTGACGGATTCAATCAACCTCTCACAAATTGGCCCCTCACGCGGTCAGGAAAAATCACTTAGCATTGCTGGTACTTTGGATTAGGTTTCTCATCATATCGATCCTCACGCAAATCTGGAAGTTCTGTGCGCCGCTCAAATTGCCCTAATGCCCATCTCCGAAAATTCCGATTTATCACGTTAAAATGGAGAGAACTCGTGAACAAGTAAACAAAAAATGGTGCATGTATTTAGTCATAGAAACACCTGCGACAAGCGTCACAGAGGCATTGTTCCTAACCCCAACGCGCAATATTGTGACCATAAATACAGGCCGTCATCCGCCGCTCTTCAACAGCTGTAACCGTTTTCTCTGCCGAGCTTCACCCACCAGTAACCAGACTGTGGCCCGTGAAATCTCACCTTTGCGAATTACTTGGAAAATTCTCAGTAAGATAGTTCCTGGTAACTCTTGAGTCTATCGTCTAGCTATAAGCTGTATAAAGAGAAAATTAGAAGAGCCATCGATCATGAAAATGTCCTCGGTAACGGATTCTTTCAAAAAGTATCTCTTGAACTCAGGAACCCCACCCTAATTTCCTCTCTTTCAACTGACCAATTGAAACCATAGATATCGGAAGATAAGATATCGGTAAGGCAACTTTTTCACTATTAAAATTTGACAGCAAAAGTATTGCGTGTCGTTTGAAAGTATGCTTTGACCGTTGGCTTTTCGAAGATCTGACTAACCTTTATTCACCTAGTGAAAAAAACTAGCGACAATATCGCTACGCAACGAATCGCCATGGTTCATTTGGTAATCATTCTTAGTGTCATCGCAACTTCGTTGGTGAGTGTGCTACGAGGAGTGATAGTTTAGGGTAAAGCTTGTAAATAAGGAGATGGAACTCAAGAGCAGTTGTAACAAACTATGGTATTCGTCAGAAAAGACAACTCCGGCATTATAACTCATCTTTTTTGCAGGCCTGTGCTCCAAAGTCTGGCAGCGGTGGTGCAGGTACTACCGGAAACACCGGCGGTGGCGGTGGTGCAGGTACTACCGGAAATACCGGCGGTGGCGGTGGTGCAGGTACTACCGGAAATACCGGCGGTGGCGGTGGCGCAGGTACTGCCGGTAGACGAAAACGTGATGTCGATCATGCACAAGTTATTATCGTTACTAAAGCCAATTTCAATCTAAAAATGAATCCAATCTACATGAATGCCGTCAAATTAACGGTGAGCAGTACCATCAAGGCAGAGCAAAAGCCTCCATCTCACCTACTCGACACCTCATCTCTAGCTGGCGTTGACCATTACTGCGTGCAGTCAAAATAATTAAGGTTGAGCAGTATGCGTACGAACGCGGGCTCATCCACAACCACGACCTTATTCGCGAGGAAGCAATGGACGTAGGTGGTAAATTCGCCATCGTCTTCACTATTTTCGATGTGGACTGTGATCAGGTATACACCATAACGTTTACGAACTTATAAGTCATCACATTGACTCACAACACGAGCATGAGCGTTGCAGTATGAAGACGTTTTGATTCTTCAAATGGCTCATTAGGAGCCACCGAAAGAATGTTTACGCCCCTAATCGTAAATGAAAATCCAAGAATAGCTAAAGCCGAAAACAGAAAGAATTCTTTATATCGCTGCGACTAGAGCATGCTTTAGTCATTCGTCTATGAAAAAATTACTAAGTTACACTGCTTGAAAGTGCATATGTATATGGACATAATATTTTTCAGTTGAAGAAATTCGCTTCAACAGCCAAAGAGATGTCAACTCTGATTGACCATGCTATAGTCAACTGCGATGGCAAACCAACCATTCTATAGTTCTACTGTTGTAGCAAGACTTTCGAATGAATCGTCAAGAATGTGCGAAGTACTCTTTTTGCAGCCTATACCATATTTGCATATATCAAGTTCCTTCAAACAGGGTACATCACCGCGTTGTACGATTTTCAATACAACATTCGTTCGCCCATTCCCCCTTATGAAGGGTCTTCGACAAGGTCAAGCGTGCGTTGAGGAAACCTTGACAGGCCGACAGAAGGGGGAGGGAACGTATTTGGCGCTTCGGTAGTTTGGAAGAAGTAGGATCATCACTGCTGGAGGCCTCCAAAAGCACATACATCAAGAAGTGATCGATGCTGTGCAAGCTGCAAGCTGTGCAAGCCAGTACTTCCGATACAATGTTATTCCGAACACATAAAACCCTCACGGCATAAACCAATTGTAATTTTACGCGACCTCAATGGTTTACTACGATAAGATTGAAGAACCCGACTTTTCTTATGTTCTTGACTAAAGCTAGCGCATCGTTCTACAGCACTAGTACCAGAGGTAGAAATCCTGCTGAGACTGTTGCTTGAAAGAACATGTCGATTCTGCGAGAAAAGCAAGAGGTTTCCGAAAGTTCCGTGTGAAATCGCAATGAGGGATCTACAATTCTTGAAGAAGTACAGTTTCCAGCGTCAAGCTCATAACCATGAAATCGTCAAAGTTGAGATTCGCTCAACAATTTTACAATTTTTTACAATTATTGGAAATAGTAAAGCACAAAACTCCGAACCAGTTCTCACTTTTGTACTTATCGCCCCTGAAAGGAGCTAAAGTCATTGAATTCAATGCAGCGAAAATTAACTTTCGGCGGTACTTGCGCGAAGATACTGAACGCGGCCATTTTTTGTATACTGGGCGTATCAAGCTGTTCTAGTGACCGTTGCATAGAGCAAATCTTCTAATTTGTGATGACACCAGATTGGTTCCCGGCAACTGCCAGACCTCCCTGTGTAGGCATACGCCTTCCGCCTGTGCCCTCTTCCACCTGTAACACCGACACCTCGTGGAGGGGATGCCTTTGCACAAAAAAATGTGTTCATGTATTAGAAGGCATCATCCCATAGCGTTAAAATAATATCTCGATACATAGTTGTACATAAGGTCTATTGAGGAATGTTCTCCTCTCTTCTCATCCCCCTAGCCTCTTTTCCCTACCCTGCACTCCAGCTGCCACTGCAGCACAATATGGAATGGTCGAGAATGTGCTTATGATTAGTAGATGTTTATATAGCCGTTTGGGTGCTTTCACAATCATGCTATTGCACAACATCAAGAACTCAAGTCCTGCGAGCTTGAGCTAGCGATTTGTTTACCATGAGCTTCTTATCACACGTAATATGCGTTCTCCTACGCTATGCTCCCCCCTCCTGGGCTCAGTCCTGGTGTCACTTACTACCGGCCCTGTTGTGATGTCCCTCCCCCCCCCCCCCCCAAGGACATGAGCGTTTATAGGAGTAGAAGTTGGAAATACTTGCTAACTGTCAACTGCCATGTCTGGCCATCATGAGAGCAGATTTCTCGATAACGTTTTCTTCTGTTCTCCTCCCTTGCCCCTTCGTTCCCATTCTCCCAGTTGATCGCATTGTCGGAACTTCTTCTATTCTCCTGTTCTATACTTCCTTCTCTTCCCTACTTTCACTAACTTTACTAATTTCCTGTCTACTTTGTAGTTTTCCAGCCAATAGCTATCAAAAATCATGATATCTCCTATTCCTCTACTTTTCAAGGCACTCGCGTACTTGGTGGGCATCGCTATTTGTCTGCAGGCTGAGCCTAGGATAAATAGATGAACAGCGAAAATTGCTTACATCCCCCCTTGGTCTCCCCCTTACCAAGCTTAAACCTAGGAAGAGAGACTAAAAGGGGGAATGCTGCGTGTTTTGGGTTCTGCATAATGATGCCCCCGAGGTGCACCAGCGCTCTTTCAATTTCTGCCCCCTACCTTCCTATTCAGCTATTCTCCCGAAACTCTGATGGTAACTATGAACACAGCCTTAGAGGTGACGTCGCCTGATTAGCAAGCAGTGGAGAATAGGGGAAAATCGCTCGAGGAAACGGAAACGGCTCGTCAAGGATTTTCGCACGTTCTTTCACTCTCCCGTGCGGACATTCACTCTCGCAACCTGCGAGCCGTCTGTCCCCTCCGCACGTACAAGAGCTCTCGACACTACTCTCGCACAGTAGAGAGCCGTGGTCGAGGAATTCTTTGACCGTTTTTCACCCTGGTGGAGAAGTCATGCGTCCAGGACGTAAACGCGACGCGCATGCGTCATATCTCTAGGCACAGTTTCTTTCATTTTTGACCGGCTTGATTGGAGGTTCACGTTTTCAGAAGAGATACGTACGGGTTTATACAGAGATCTGTTTCATTCTGAACAAATGATAACTGGTAAAGAAGATGCGGCAAATAATTTTGCCAGAGGATTTTATACTGTTGGAAAGGTCAGTGATGACACAAGGTCACATCGAAGATCTACCCCACGCGCCGCGTCTTATTGGAGAAAACACATTTTCCAGGACAATGTGGGCAATGCACTGAACAGCATCCGACGCCTGGTCGAAAATTGTTCGAGTTTGCAAGGCTTTTTAATATTCCATTCACTTGGCGGTGGTACTGGCTCTGGTTATGAGGCATTACTCATGGAACATTTATGCCGTGAATACGGGAAGACGAACAAGCTGGAATTTTCCATCTATCCAGCTCCCATGGTAGGCTGAATTGGAGATTGAGGATGTCTTCCTCCTTGAGAATCACCTCATCTACCCATTGCTTTCTTTAGACTTCGACTGCTATGGTAGAACCATATAACGCGATCTTATCCACCCATAACACGCTCACGAATTCTGACTGCAGTTTTCTCATGGATAATGATGCGATAAATGACATCTGCCGGCTACGATTGAACAAGAAATCTCCAAACTACAGTAATTTGAATAGAATAGTAGCACAGGTGCGTTGGTGATCGGTCTTCTCTTGAAATAAGCACTGAACAATGTTTGAATGGTCAACTAGGCGTGATTATTGCGCTCGCAAGTGAGACTGAAGCACGAGATGGACCGCCACTAAAGTAAAAGGGTAAGAAGCTGCCAAAAAGTGGAATCTCAAGGGGGGGGGGGGGTGCGGGACTTTTGGTTCGTCCGGTGCTGCGCGCGGCAATCTACGCCGCAACCCACGAGCGACTCGAACGGTTCACGGAATACTGGATATCTCTCGACGATACTGCTGCGGATTGCTAGAGCACAGACGATCAGAGAATGGTGTCGTGACAGGCGGATCAGTGGTGGTGTACGCATCGGTGAATCCTCCTGCCGCGGCAAAACGTGGGAGTCCTGTGGGTGCCCACAACATCTCCGATAGGGAAGAACGTGCGCGAAGAATGCTCCTGTGTCCAGATGCCTGCCGCGAGTCCCTATGGCCTGCTTCCCTGACCTGAAGACTACTAAGGCGCGTGCTAATGCCTGTGTAGATGTAACGCGTACCGATTACCAGAGGAACTAGACGCATGACTAGGCGACTGTGTGACTTGGCGCGACGAAGAGATCTGGCGGACTGAAGTAAGGCGGATGTACGAGTTGGAAAACTGACTGTTGAAACTTCTACGCATATTATAACTTCATGTACGACTGGCTAAATAAGAAACTGCCAATACATGCATGAATAAAACGAATACTACACGCTACACACGAAATAATACCGAGTAGGAAACATCTAAGAAATAATACGAAGGAGATCTATAATATTGTGGATGGAATGGTGCTAGTGCAATACTGCTAAGTGACGGAATAATATCGAATCTATCTGCAAGAAATATCATGAGTGCGAACTCCCTTTTGAATTAACTACTTTAAGAGAAGACTCTTTAGGAAACTACGAAGAATTGGAGAGAGGGGATTCCCGGCGAGTTCGATATCATTTTGGATTGAATCTACTCATTGTTAGTATAATATGTGTAGTGGATTAAACATAGTCGTAGATAAGGCGGCTAGCTGATAGATGAATGAAACAGGCGAAGAAAGGATCAGTAGGATCCGAGGCGAAAGAGACAACCGTTTGCCATGATGCAATGGCGGCGACTGACTGACGTGGCATGGTTGGCGCGCGATTTGAAGTATGCAGGCGCCAGGGTCCTGCACCGCTTCAGGGTTGGCGCGCGTTTGAATAGTGGTTTTTCGCCTTGCCTGTTGCAGCTGCCTTGAGTACTTTACTCAAGGTCGTGGCTGTCACGACAAATGGCGACTAGCTGGCTTGAAATCCCGATAAGGAAGGCGGAAGCCTTAAGATTAAGCCTTGAAAAAGAGCGGGACCCCCGAGGGGGGGGGGGTGGTGGGTCAATTACACTGATGTGAAAAATTGAAGTTGTGAGACCATGACCCACTGTTAGATGACAGAGCACATTCAGGGACATCAAATCGAGGCAGTTTGAAGAATCGAGATCGAGAAGTCCGTATGCGCAAGATAGGATAACAGATGGCGCACCCACGGCAGAGTTCAGTTTGCCGCGCGCGATCTCGGACGAGCCAAATGTCCGTCGCCCGCAGGGGGGGTCAGTCTATGGAATAGATAAAAGAAATCATTCTGAGAGACTACAGTGTCGAAGAGGTCGGTGAACTGACTCGTAACTCTTGGCCAGAGACGAGAGTAAGCGACGAGCGAGACGCAAATAGCCACAAAGCTATGCCTTTCGCTTTACGCACGTATATCGCCATCTTTGTGGTTCCCAAACCAGCTGTACCGTTTGAACGGGATTATTCCAGCGAACTAATTGGGGAATGTGCCTCCGATGCTTGCGTGTTCAGAGGATGCTGAAGTACCGGGGAAATTTGTGATGGGACAGTATTACGGTAGCGGGAACGATGCAGGGAATGGAAGATGCAGCATGGAGACCAACGTATTGTTCACCATGGTGAAAAAACCGACGGCGATACACGTCCTTGCTAACTATTACCAGTGGATAGTCGCACTCCAGTAGCAATTCTTCCTTCGAAATCGGGTTCTTCAGGGCTAAACGAACGTTTTTGCAGAGCGCGATACCCTTTTCTAGTGGTGTATTTGGGGGTGATGCGCCGGAACTAATACAGTACACCCTGGATATCCAGCTTTATACGGACTTGTAATTCTGTTGGAGTAGTAGCTCAGAAAGAGGGACACTGGGGATTCCAAGTAATACGTGGGAAGAGTTGTAAGTACGTAGTTCACAACCTTAACAGTTCTTGCTGGCAATCGTTGGGTTACTAAGCCAACTAGTCGTAGACCCAGCATGTGAGCTGATATCAAGCGTTCATCGAGGGGCGGGATTTTCGAAAAGGGGCACGAAGGGGTGAAGTGTGGCAGTTGGGTGGGCAAGGTCAGCCGATTGAGCCTGCAGGGATCATGGAAATGCACTTGTTCAGAAACACGGTAACCAGCTGTTTCCGAATACTCAATCCGCAGATCCTTGTCACCTTCTCAATCACTTGACGGCTATAATATTTTCACAAATACCCTTTTGCGATTTTTGGGTCCAACTGAAATCTGGTTACGTCAACAAAATTTTCTGAAGTATGAGATTCATTCGCTTACTGAAAAACTCATGAAAGACTCGTATCTGAGAGACAATTGGAGGCTAAAAGTGCAAAGACTACAATGCCTTTATTCAGGTAGTATCATCTATAACCGCTTCAATACGCTTCAGCGGTGAACTAAATGTTGATCTTAGCGAATTTTCCACGAATCTTGTTCCTTTTCCACGGATACATTTCCCTCTGGTGGCTTCAAGTCCTCTACTTGCGGAGGAGAAAGTGAGAAACTTCTAGTGAACTCAAAAGCTTCTGTTGATGTAGACTTCTTTCAGGCTTATCGTGAGGCTCTGACAGTGAGGGACATCACAGCGATGTGTTTGGAGCCTTCAAGCCAAATGGTTAAATGTGATCTACGTGGAGGCAAAAATATGGCTGTCTGTTTGTTATACAGGTATTGATGTATGCTTCATAGAGAGAGAGTGCATAGAGAAACGATCGTATGACTTGTGGGATTGGGCCCGTTGATAGGTCAGTTTGGTGTTTCCGAAATTGACCAACATTTCCCTGATGTTTCTTGATCCTACAGTATCAAGTGAATCGAATAAGATTGGCATTGATGCAGAAAAGCAGCCGGAACAGTATTTTCCTTCCCCGGGCCTGGATAGATTTTTGCATCGGACGCAATTTGCCTACCTAAAGTACGAACTCCCTGAACAGCGCCGCCCACTGGGTAGCTCCGCCCATACCTTCATATACGGTATTATCACTCACAATGCAGAGACATCGTGCAGAGGAAAAATGCGGATTTCCATGAATCCACCTACAGATCCAGTTCTTTGGTCAATCTACCGCTCACGTGTACGCGACAGAAGGCCTGTGGCACAGCGGCAAAGCAGATATGCAAACAGGTCAGCGGTTGTGCCGCGACCTTACTACATACATACCTTGCGATGTGGGACTTACTATAGTGCATTTTGTTTAACTTGACGCCAAATCGTTGCAGTACGCGGTGGAACTCGTCCGCTGACCTGTCTGCGTCCCTATTTTCTGGCTGCGCGACGGGCCTTGTGTCGAGCACCATCGCTCACCCATTTCCCCGACTTGACCAAAGGGTATTCCTTATTAATGCGCAGGTGATGTATGGCAAGTGAGGCTGTACTGCTTATCACACGCATGGAAATCGAATCTTGGGTCACACGTCTTCCAACATAGCCTGGCCGGTCAAATGGTAATAGACTTCTCTGGGAAGGTAAAAATACCGACTCGTACACGGCTGGTCTTCGTAAGTGCCCCTTACAAGGACGGCCAGACAAAGGGCGTAAAGGGGAGTAGCACTCAAATACTACTGCAATTCTGAATGGAAATAGAATGCGTGGCGTATCCTAAAAAGGGATTGATCAACGCCAAACGATTTATTGATCAGTAACTGTCACTAACTAAAAAACAGACATCTTCGTAGCTACTGAATTTCAGAGGCGACGTAGTACCGAAGGATGTCAATCAAGCCATTGAGTACATTAAAA
>KZ345111.1:224187-239130 GCA_002352805.1 Teladorsagia circumcincta
AAACCAAACAAAAATCGTAGATCAGAGAAGCCCAGAAGAAGGTTATATCACATAGAAGACCTGCCCACTCTGGCATACCAGTAAGTTTTGAACTTTTGCTCTCACGCCATCAAGTGCTGGGCCGTATCCTATCCCTATCCCATGCTAGGGGAACAAAGATCCCTTTAAATTGTTTGGTTTTCAGTGATGGAGTTTTCTTACATCCAGCCCGTGGTTGTTTTCACATTCATACAAACATTACAAGTAGGCTAGTTCTCAGGGCAATTTTGGTTAGAAGAAGGAAGAATATTCAAAGAGAATGCTCCCCATTTTTCCCCCTATGGATAGAATGCGACTCATGATGCGATTTTTTCGTAAACGATGTGATTCTTTTCAGAGACGTGAGTGAGTTCAGACGGCTCATTTACCCATTTCTACTGAATACCAGGCATATTGTTGTATTTGATTTGACAACGAGGGATTCTTCTTGGCATATGTCTCCAAAGCGGGTATTTTCTGCACAGTTCATTAATGTGAGCTCTGTGTTTTGGAGAGAAATTCTGTTTTGATCTTATCTTTGAATCCCCTAATGTTTTTTTTAATTATGTAGTATTCAGAGTCTCAATATTTGCGAGTTGGGCTTTTATCCTATTGCGAACACCTTCATGCGGAAAGGATTGAGAAGAGCTGTGGATGTACTGGGATTTCATTCTAGAGTCAGTATGTTTTATACTACTTCGTTTTGAACAGTTGTCTTGCGTTCAATAGACGCAGTTTTCTGTTCTGCTGTTGTCAGTGTCCGTGATCAGTCGCGCGAATCGCGCGCAGATCGCAGAAATCGCTTGTGCGCGAATCATTGCTCTCATGTGCTCCCCGATGCTTGAATGACGACCGTTCATGATTCTACTGGTTTCACATTCAATATTATAAACGTTCAAATGGGGCACTTGCGATCTCTGCGATTTGCGCGAATCGTGTGACGGATCGCGGATTCTGACGCCAGCCTACTTGTACCTGACCTGGTTTTCAAACGTCTGCCATCAGCTCATAGAAATTTTCAATGCTGTTTCTGCCAGGAAGGGGGCGGGTAGGGGGCGATAGGAGGGGGAGGTGGAGTACGTAGAGGACCTCTGTTTGTAATCTAGTACCCAAGTACTATGGGCAGAAGAGAAGTAGTCGGAGTAGTTGCAAGTGGAACCGTTTGGGGGGGGGGTGAGTTGGGCTGGATTACGCATGGCACAGCTTGATCCGAGACCTCCGGTTAAATCCTGTGGTGTACGTTCCACTACAATTCATCCTTCCATCCCTCGCTGGAGTAATAGTTACCACGTCGCCTGAGCGGATAAAAATACGTCTTCTTTGCATCGGTTGACCCCGTAAGTCATTATATAGGCCAGATCGTATTCGAATGGCTTGGGATTTTGAGCCAAATTGGAGTGCACGGCGCATTCCATGTTAATTTGTCAACACCGAATCTGTACCCTTTACACTTCCATTGCTAACCTTTGATACGGTGCCTCCGCAGATTACTTTAAACTTTCCTTCTTACGTTTCGTTTTAGCTGTCCATCCAGGATTATCGTGCCGTCGAAAAACTAGCTAATGGTGAGTGATTTCTATTTCTGTTCTTTTATGCTTGGTTCATTCTTTCATAACCTTTGCTTTTTTATAGGCGACATTCGTTCTGCCATTAATGTAATCCAGTTTTCGCTCTTATCTAGTCGTGAGAACTTCTCTATACCCGATGTTTTTGAAGCTGGATCCAATGATGAGGTACAACTAGCCAGGATTATGGTATCCTTGAATTCGTGTTATGGTTAAACACTTGCAGTTTAGTTATTTCACATGCTTGGTTCATTGCTATATGCGAAACGACAAAGTGAAACGGAATATCCCGCCGTAGAGCTAACTGTAAGAGAAGAGCTACGTCGACCTCTTCCTACCAGAGAAATAAATGACGTCCTTTCAATGTCAAGAGCCTCTGCAGATACTGTGAGTGGTACGAGTAATCCTCAGCTTAGCCCAGATTTTCACATTCTCTATCCTGTACACAGTTTTAGGGTTTTATTGTAATACTGTTTCCAGGTGATGATGTTTTTACATGAGCATGAGCCCAATTTTTCGGGTTCATTAGCCTCCACGCGGAAGGTTCTCGATGCCATGTCCGTGAGTGACGCCATGTCAGAAATGTGGGAATCACGTCAAATTAGCCAAGAGTATTCCTCTCAGGTATTTGCTTTACAATTTCGTTCGAAACTTCTAAATTTGTGGTTGCGTTGAATGTCACAGGCAAGTCATTTCTTCAGATATGTGCGCGTGCAACATTGTTCCACAACTTCAAAGCGAATAGTGAGCGGTTCTATTTTCAAACTCACTTTCATTTGATAATCTCATGATTTCATTTGAGGGATAGCTCGCGGCTTCTATGCGTATAATCGTCCAAAATGGTGTCCTCTAGCTGATAGAACAACACAACTAAAACATGAACTGAATGAAGAATTTCGCTTTTCTGGATCATCTGATCAACATTGTGCAGACACGTTGGTGACCTTTTTAACATTTTATGCCACTTTTATTTTATAAAGTGCACTGACGGTTGCTTAGGAAAAAACTTTTGAATGGGTTTTGAGTGCGTCTTTAGGGTACTCGACAGGAGGCCCGTTGCGCGGTGAGAAGGCAGAGATCCAGATGGGCCAGCAGACGAGTCGCAGCGCCTACTATGCGATGTGGACGTGCTATAGCACATTCCATCAAATTTGACGCTAAAGCTACAGTACGCGCTGCGACTCGTCCGCTATTCTGTCTGCGCCTTTGCTTTCCGTCGAGCGAAGGGCCTCCTGTTGGGTACAGTGTCTTCAGAACACGAGGTAGTCGACGTTATTCTGCGCCACAGCAAGAGTGCGACCACTTATTGCGACTGCTTTGCATTTCGCTTGCAGTTCGAGTTTGGAGCGAATAGTTCATCCGATCGCACGGTCGATACGTACTCACTCAACACTCAAATGACAAGTCGGTCTCAAAGTATGGCTGCAATAAGTCGCATTCTTCCGTCAGCTGGAGCTGAACGATGTTCTTGATATTGCTCAATCCACACAGTTTTCATGTTTTTTTTTTCATATATCATGGATTTCCAATGGAAGGCATTTCACGCATTTCCATGGCTCTTCTCTTTCGTGAACCTCACTCATACATCCTACTTGCAAGATTCGTCGAAAAAGCGCTTTTTCTTTCAGATGCGTGCCGTATCTCGCTATGATCAAGCCGCCAACGTTGACGGGTAACCAATATCGTCTGATGAGCTACCTCACGAGGCCATGGAATTTTTCGTGGAGTACAGAGCGAGATCTGTGGAACCATCGGATGACTGGAGATCCAGCATACCAAACGGCTCTGTCCAGGTACTACCAGCATTCTTAATCGGAGGCCTAGTTCCTGAAGGATATTCTCTTAAATTGTTAGTGTTGTTTTGCAGGGACAACTCTTTCAAAAATTCGTTGTCAAGTCCTTTCGATGACGAAGACGATACTGATGAAGAGGTTTTCGTGATAGAAGATTCTGAAGAAGAAGTTCAAAGTGATGACAGTTTTGATGAACCTGTCACGTTTCATTAGAAAAAGTGTGTTTTTCGGCCTGATCTCATTGCTCAACGTTGCTGCTTGTTACATTGCTCAGCGATTTCTGGTAAGTGAGTAATTCCAATTGCAACTATTATGAATTGCACCGCTTTTACCTTCATATTTCACTAATTTTGTTCCTTCGGGTTTAGCAGTTCTCAATGTTCTGCATAGGCTTTAGTTACGTATGTCCATAGCTCTGCCGGTTACCTCTCATAGGATCTGTCATATTTATTCGGGTATTTTCAAAGTTCCTCATTTATAGCATGTTCATGATCAGTCGATTTGTCCATTTTAAGAGAATGTTATAAATTCATTCGGAATTTAGTGATGTTCGCATATGGAGCCCGTCTTCTCGTAAGAGATCCTCGGTGGTTATTAATATTGGCTGTATTCATCCTCCTCTTCACCTTCTGACGAATCAACTCCCACCTGCAAAGAGTAAATGCAATTGTTATGTCGTTAGTAATTATTTGGAACAGAACCTCTTCGTAGTCTTTTTCAAGAGCTGCCAAATCTTCTCGAGCTTCACTGAATTCGCCCTCTTCCATTCCTTCTCCGACATACCTGAAAATTGAATTTTTCCTCCGATATTCGCATCTCATTTTTATTAATTCAGTGGACCGATTACGTACCAGTGCACAAAGGCTCTCTTCGCATACATCAGGTCAAACTTGTGATCAAGTCTTGCCCAAGCTTCAGCGATAGCGGTAGTGTTGGACAGCATGCAAACTGCTCTGTGCAGCTTGGCGAGGTCGGCCCCTGGTACCACCGTGGGTGGCTGGTAGTTAATGCCAACCTAAAAACTTGTTGCTGTATTGCAGACATCTCTAAACTGAGACAACTGAACACTCACTTTGAAACCAGTTGGTGACCAATCCACAAACTGAATTGTACGTTTTGTTTTCACAGCCGCTATAGCCGCGTTCACATCCTTTGGTACCACATCGCCACGGAAGAGCAGGCAGCAAGCCTAGGTAGCTATTAGTGAGAATGGTTCTTACACTCTTGGTTTCAAGGAAGATTAGATGCAACTGAAGGAACTATTCAATCCAGTGTTGCAGAGTTCGGCTAAAAACCGAAAGTTCGATGGGTCATGAAATCAGCAAGATAACCTTGTGGTTTGGCGGTGATGTTCAGTAGCAAAAAACATTGAACCATAAGCACAGTATGAAGATCAAAGATCAGAGGGATCGTAATTAGGTTTTTTGAAGAAGTCTGTATTGCTGTTCTTTCCATATGGTGATGGTGATTTTGATAAGGGGTTCGTGTTTGAGTTTGACAGTTCTGTCGAAATTTTCGGTAGTGGAAGCTCAAGGTAGCGCAAGTGCATGCAGCATCGGAAGGAATAGACTGGGTACTGAGCACTTTCTCATTTTTAGCTCTAAAGTTATCAATCAAATTGTGAAGACTCTCACCATGTATTTTCCTCGCCGAGGGTCACATTTCACCATTTGGGCTCCAGGCTCGAAACATTGCTGCGTGATATCGCCAACCTGTGGAATATGTCTATTCATTCGGATCTAGATCTTTGGGAGTTCCTTGGGCTCAATTCTTTTTTAAAACAAATATTCCATGTTTCGCCTCATGTCACGATTAACTTTTTTGACCCTCTATCCCTATAATTTTTAGACTCCCTAGTTTACCTGATCATTGAGCTACCCTATATACAGGATCCGAATCGCTTCTGGAAATCCCCTCTTTCGCGTTAAGATTGCCGATTATTTTAAGATTCTCCGTGATTTCTTCCATATCTATCGAATGCTTCTATGGATTCCACGCCCCTTTTTATCCGCCAATTTTTCTGTGATGTGCGGCGTGAATTATGTGCAAAATTATTCAAAAGGTCAATGCTGTGGATATCTCAATAAAAAAGGAAAGTTAATGATACTCTTAAATTGTCGGGATAGCAAGAATATTAGACGTGTTTGCATGAATGGTGTCCGTATTTTTTGGCCCGACTACTCATCTTACGCTTCGGAGAACATCATAATTTTAAACTAGGAGGGCCTACGTCGTTGGTTGTCGCAACAGTGTAAAGGGCACATTTTCAAAAATCCTCGAAACAAACCGTCATCTGTTCATGGAATGCCTTTTCTGCGGAGATAATTGGTGCGTAGGTGGTCAGAGGAAAGTGTATGCGTGGATACGGAACGAGATTAGTCTGAAAAATTTGGTGTCGGACTCCTTGAATTGGCCCAGAAATCACTTCATTGCTCACTTGAAATTCGGTTAGATCGACATTCAAGGCGCCATCGAAACGTAACGAAGCGGTGACGGAGCTGATCACCTGCAACAACAGCTCGTTGAAAAGGGCTGACCGTTGCATTAGCATTATTCCGAAAATTTGACGTACTTCTATCACTCTTGTGTAATCCCTCGAAACGACACCATTTCTGCACCCCTAACCATACATTCGGGTTCTATACATGTACTTGACTGTATTTTGAAAGCAGTCGACACAGCCCAAGTCCGCCCACTTTTTCCTCTAATGGTCGTCGATCGGGGTGGAGGGTGCAGGGACTAGGGGTGAAGGAGAATGGAGAGAGGTCCCAAGAATAATAATCTGCTCACAAATACAAACAGCAAATTGCAAGAACGACCCCTCCCCCTCCCCGTTAGAATAGTGCGAACAGAAGGACCCTGACTCAATGATCGGGGAGCTCTCCGAGAGGCGAGGCGATCCTTAGACGGCGAGTTTCTAGGATTGAAGCCTAAGCTGGTTGCAGCTAGCGCACATTCGCAGCAATAACGCCAGAGCTCGTTCTTTTTGTCATCTGGCCAAGAAATCTATGGGTGCCCACCCCTGACTCACAACGCTTTATCTTATTTGTTGCCATCAATCTCACATGCATCAACCATTGCATGCCATCGATGTTTCAAATGTACACGCGATTGTGGATGAAAGTGAATTCATGGCGCAGCCCAGAAAGATGTATGAATTTTGACCGCATCATCCTTTGTTTTCGTAAGTCTTACCTGAGCGATGAGCCGGTTCAAATTTGTATAGGTGGGACGAGCTAGGTCCAAATTTCTTCTGCAAATGTCATAGATGGCTTCGTTGTCAACCATGAACGAGCAATCCGAATGCTCAAGAGTTGTATGTGTGGTGAGAATGGAATTGTACGGCTCTACCATTGACGTGGAAACCTGGGTTGGATAACTTTATTGGTTTACACGTCGCTGTGTCGAAAGAATTCAAGTTCAACTAACCTGAGGTGCTGGATAGATGCAAAACTCCAGTTTGCTTTTCTTACCGTAATCCACCGATAGTCGTTCCATAAGAAGTGATGTAAACCCCGAGCCTGTACCTCCTCCAAACGAATGGAAAATGAGGAAACCCTGAAATTGTCGAATTATTTTCATAGTATACGGCAAAATTTGGGACGTCAGGGCGCAGTGGCTAGAAGGCTTTCCGTCGCCCTATGGGATTGGGCTGCAGGTCAACATACAGGGGAGGCCAGTTGGTTCCGGAGTTGCTCACATGGATAAGAGTACTAACCTAAAAATATGGCTACCAGGCTTTTCTGCTGGTTTTTCACTCATACAGACTTGCCTATAGTTGCCTGCATTAGGATAATTCTTGTTAGTCTCAGAAGTAGTGAAAAAGGGCCGCCGACTGAGCACGTCATATGCTGAGTCGATCAATCACGGAATGAATTACTGCCTGTTCCGTTTCCTAGCGATGTATCTCATTTTTGGAAATCTGGTGTACTCCATGACAGCAATTGCGATGACGTTTGGACGCTTTAGTCACGGAGCACCCAAAACAGCATTTATTTCCCACAGTCGTGGGTCAAGTGCTTCTCTAATGTTTCATTGAGATGGATTCAAAAGTGTTGCTGCAAAGTAGCTTTGAGGTCAGGCTTGCAGCAATATATCTTTGAGATAAAGCATCAAATTCCGCAGCGTTCGGCGGTGATCAGTATTCATTGAAGCGCGCCATGCATTGTGCTTCTGCCGAAGATTATAGTGCCATTTGAGTGATACCTCGCCAATGCATTGACTGAATGAACTCAGGTGGGGGAGGGGGGGGAGAGGGAGGGGTAGGGAAAAGAAGAAGGAAAAGTAGGTCAGCCGATGCACATCTCCATTTTTTCCTTCCGTACACCAGTCGAATGGAATTCACTGATTCCAGAAGGTTAATCTTGTTTAATCTGAACGGAATTAGGCCCGAACTCTCCAGTGGGTTATATGCTTGGTAAGCCCCGTCAATTTCCCATGGGTTTCCCTTCGTCGGCTCGCGGTAGACATGAGTGTGTTTGTGGTTTTCGCATGACTAGTGAATGGAAATGCCTATTATCTATGTGAAACAACAGAAGGAGGCTTCGCAGCTTCACTCTATGGAGCTCAGAAGCTTCTGAGTTTTCAATAACGAAGCCTTTCCTGGATTAAATTTTTAGAGCCTCTAACTGTTGCCCACACTCTCAGGCCTTCATGAAGATAGCTCTACTCTTGGGTTCATTTTTGGACCAGAGTGCTCTATCTACATACGAGAAATGCAAGCTTAGATGTTGAACATACCTGCAGTCCTTTACATGCTTCCACTAGACGACGGATCCGATCCATGCATACATCGATGAGTTCTTTGCCAATGGTGTAATGACCACGGGCGTAGTTGTTTGCCGCGTCTTCCTTACCGGTTACCAATTGTTCGGGATGGAATAAAAGTTTGTAGGTACCAGTGCGGATCTCATCTGAATTGACGCATATACACCACAAGCGGACATCTAATTAAATGTCAGGGTATGGGAAAGTTTTGCTAACTGGTAATCACCGAAATTCTAGAATATACATTTCCAAGAAATCATGCACAGCCAGACTTAAAGACACACCTCACCCTCAGTATGTTTGTAGAAATCTCACAACGAATGTAGCTGCCAGATCCGCAACTGCATAGGTCATAGTAATTCGTGCTTCGAAACGCGTCACAAAGACGCTAAGGCAAAAGTCAGGCTCGTGTTTGGGCATTAGCTGATTGAAACTGACTATAGAGATGGGAAATGGAACGAAAATGAAGAAAAAACGAAAATGAATCGTCGACAAGGCCAAAAAGGAAAGCCTCACTCCCCCGGCAGTGAAGAACCCCAGCTTGGGAAAGGAGCACGTCCAAACAGAGTTTTCCGGATATGCCAGCTATTCCTTCGGTTGATACGGCAATCATCTTAGCTGATTTCACTCGTTATGCCGGCCGTGCAAAGTCGGAAAGTGGGCGGAGGGAGCAGGGATAGGCGGTGGGAGCGGTAAATACATGCCCTGGGGCCTTATTACGGCTCCGTTCGCGATTCTGAGCATGGCAACGTCTTTTTCGGTGCGTAGCCATGCACAGAAACGACAAAAGGGCTTGGTTGGGTCCACTGAGCCTGACTTGTGGCTTTAAATAGTACTTCTTGAGAGTTAGATATGTCTATGGGACATATCTAACTCTCAAGAAGTACTATTTAAAGCCTAGCAAGGCGAGGTGGAAGCTGAATAGACGAGGGATTATTCAGGACGAGTGAGATGCAGACACCTTGCATCGCGTAGACTGTTGAATTGTGAGCAACAGGAACATTTGCTGCACACTTACGAGTCCTAATAACAGCACACATTCTCCCTCCATGGATAGTTTAACAGTACCCACGGCAGCATAGGGCTAACTCACTGCCAAAATTTGCTTTTGACTCGGACTTATTTTGGGATTTTGGAACGCGGAGACGATCGATTTCCGGCTCTTGAATGAAGGGCCAGGCGTACAAACGTCACGGGTTTCGAGCCTTTTCCTTGTTTTTTTTTGGATAATCCCGACAACTTTGCAAGAAAGCAGGGAAACTCGCTCTCAAGGCATCACCGTAATTACGGTCTTACAAAGGCAGTGAGTGTTATCAATTGCTTAGTATGCAAGTGAGGGTCACTGACCAAAGAAATCTGTCCAAAACTCGCAACAACATTGGGCTCTTAGTTTGTCCATTGAGTTTGGACGAACGTTTTAGAATTTGCTCCTTGAGCTGGGGCATTTTATTGGAATACATAACGTAACACGACACGATTACAGTAAGATCGCTCAAAACAAAATACGCTCTCGAAATGAAAATTGAACCGTAACCACTGCGCTGCTGCAAAGCGCCACTTGTGGGAGGGACGGTTTCGAGACGGTGTGGTTTTCAGGTTGGGGCTCATCCGGGCTGCATCTTCTGCGGCGAAAACGGTGCCCCACGCTTTCTTTGTTTCCTTTGCGGCGTGGCTACCGCATTGGCGTACATACTATAGTTCCCCGGTGTGCATCCACTTTTTTGTACCCACTGCCGTTAAGCACACTACGAGGAAGTTCCGCCGCTATTCAGTCGCGTTTTCCTTTGTCGTAATAACATCTAGCTAGTGCTTGACGAGAAAATTGACATGAAAATTGCCTACCGATTGGTGTCGGTTCCAGGTCCACCATTATAGCTCTCGGCACATGTTTGCCAGACATTGTCTCAGCGAAAAATGTGTTATACGAGTCGTCCTCCAAACCTTAACTGCCATTAGGTCCGAAGAGCACGACGCAATGCAAAGTGGAAGCCTACCAACAGTATCGTCTTCAGGCATGATACCGTCCGGCTGAATGCCATGTTCCAAACAGTACAGCTCCCAACAGGCATTGCCCATTTGTACTCCGGCTTGTCCGACATGGATTGAAATCACTTCACGCTAAAAAAATTTGGGATTTTGGGAGGGCAGTCATTTTAAATTTTTGAGAGGACTTACCGATCTCGAATTTGGTGTTTGGCTCTGCATGGCCATAGCTCAATTTGTGCTGGAACACTTCTATAAAGAGCGGATAACAAGTAATCTGCGGCGTTTCAGTTGGAACTACCAACGAAAGCGGTACGGATTTGATCTCCAACTTCCCTCTTCATAGGAAGTTGGCGTCGTTCTGATTATGAATCTTTCCAGCCAACAAGGAAGTTACGCGGAAACTTTCACCGTGCAGGAGTTTCCGATGAAAAACCAGCCCATCGGAAATCAAGGTAGACGTGGTCAATAGTTCAGGAATAAAGAAACATGAGAAACGGCTCAGAACTCAAGGAATTGGACTCCTGTTTTGCTATTGATTCCCGCACTGATGAGACTCTGATCAGTGCTACTCTCCTCAACGCTAAGTGCGATGTCAGACCTTGCAAATCATCGCTGAATACGAGTGTTGCACCAGCGAATCGAAGTTTGCACCAGCGAATTGAACTATGTACCAGCGACCCAATAGTGGCGGGATCTAACATTTAAAGGAAGTCCCGCCACGTGCAAATAGCATCACTGGACAGAAACCGTTGGATCCCGCCAACGTTGTCGCTGGTACATAGTTCGACTCGCTGGTACATAGTTCGATTCGCTGGCGTAACGCTCGTATCTAGCGATTCTCAAAGTCTGACATCGCCCTAACGCTCATTCTGCTGAACGGCTAGAGTTCGACGGCGAGGTAGTGGGCGGGCAGCGGTGCGAGCGGCTCGGATACGGTCCTGCCAGGCTGCTTAGGACATGCCCTTTTTCTACGGAATTCACTTGTCCAGCATCCGAAAAGGCCCACCTGCTTTTTTACTAGGTTATTTTACCCATCTACAACCTTCGACCTTATCGAGGAATCCTCTTTTATTAGCCCGATGTTTTGACCAAATCGTCTGTCTTGATGCAAAGTCTACCACTGCGAGAGGGCATGCGGCGGAGTAAATAAATCTACTTATCATTACTAAACAGAGTAGTGCTGCTCCACTTTCGCGATGATAAAAGGGGCTTCGAGGAAGACGACCTGCTCGAAACTTCAGGCCATCGGTTAACATAACGGTTTTCACCTGAAAACCTCGTTTGCGTATAAGTTGAAAATGTTCAAAATTGACAACAATGCAAATTGAGCTGCAAAATAAAGATAATAGGAACTTCTACCTTTAATACCTTCTATTTTCCAAAAAGTTCAGTCTGACATATACGACTGACATAGCTGAAAATATTGCTTATATTTCAGAATTACTATCATTATCTACTATCAAGACCGTGTACTGTACATTTCCGGTTGGAAAGCCCAAATTAACGTTCCTTCAACAGACTACCCTAATGAAGGGCGTTTACGTAATGTATGCTCCAATGACCCCTTATGTGGCGAGTGAGCACCACAGCGCCAGTTTGGTCTAGACCGACTTTTGAGTATAATGCGTACAGTGTTCTAATATTCCTGTTCTCGTGAAATGAGAATGGATACTTCGTCTGTACTTTTATTTCGCAATAGTGGAATGGGACGTGCGCTCGGGTTGCAATTACATCCGTCTCTTCTCGAGTTCTTTCTGAATGCTTACAGATTGTTTTTAGTAAACTCAACCTTAGCTCAATTAATATTTTCAAGTTTCCTGCAGTTCCATTTCAAATCTACCAACGTCTTCATGGTGTTTTTGGATCGTTTCTCCTTTTTCTCTCTTCTAAAGGAGGTATCCACGATAAGGACGAAAATCGAGAAGGGAAAACTCACCCAAAGGAATGAGAGACGGAACCTATACGGGTGTGTACCGGCACGTAATTCACAGAAATGCTCTGAATAATGCTTTGAATATGCGACGACGACCTAGCATAGCCGTAGCAGCGGCGCCGTTGGCGGGACACGCCCAGTACTTGGCTAACCACTTGCCTCTCTAACCATTCAGCGGACAGAGCGTCTGAGTTGGAGAGCACAGGGCCGATGTGAGTCGTATCAATGCAGAAGTCAAGGGGTAAGCAATGGGTCCCATTTCTCAGATCTTGTGCATTTTTTCACGATTCTTTTTTTCTAATTTGCTGCACCACTGGCCATCTCTATATTAATTTTTGATTAACTGTCTTTCCTCCGTAAAATTCTCCTTTACTGCTGTTCTTCAAGCGCAAATAAACAGGTAAATATATAAATAAATATGCGTGTATGTAAACGTAGTAACTGTGCTGAAAGTGAAAGAACTATTCCTATGAAACGAATAATTCCAAGAAGATTTCTCCTTCAAGGTTGGTAGAATGATGCCTAGCTATGCTTCGCTATGACGCTACGCTTTGCTATGAGTATTTATAGTTCTTGTGGTGGAAATCATAATACTGACATGACTTTTGTGTTCTTCGGAGGGAAGAAGCTGCCAAGGGCTAAAACCAAGATACGATTGCGTACAGCTAAAAATACGTGTTGGATCGGATAGTGCTGGGCATGATCCCGCTAGAGACCAGGAAATGAAGATGGTCCATGAGCTGACCACGTGTGAGAAAATTGGAACGACTTCGTGATCTATGCCAATTTTGAGGAAACGAAAATGAAGAAGCTGTTTCGGCTAAAATACTTGAGACACATCTAGTAGAGAGCAGATGCTTAAATAGCCCGTCTATGAAAACTCATGGAGTTTCCGAGCTTTGAAGAAAAAAAGCGAGAAACATAACTAGGTACAATTTCCGGCTCCAAGTATCCTTCGGAGCAAAGGGAGAAGGATCGGCTGTTTTGAAGGCGCGTTTCTTCCGGTGCTTATATGGTCTCCTAGCTACGAAATGTGTCCCAGATGTCCGAATATTAATGGCTGGCCAAGTGCAATCGACTGCAACGAGCGCCTCGATTTCTTTCGCTGGGAACTCCAACCTGCTCATTGATGCTGGAGCTGGGACCAAAGCGCAAGGATGCTTATCCGGTCTGTCGGGGGTTATATCACGAATGGAGTTAAACCGTGAGTGACTGAGACGACATATTGACAGCTTTGTAGATAAATCAGGCAAGAAGTTCTTTGAAAGGCTAATGGTGACCCGGTAGCGTAAGATTGAGCCCAATCACGGCAAGCAAGAAATGTGCGTTGGAATCCAGCCAAGGTTTTGCTCAAAACTCAGCGCTCTTGTGAAATTTTTGATCAGAATGTAACGCACCAACTGCCCCCCCCCCTGGTGACGGACCCTTACGCTTATCCGTTCTCTTAAAGTTCTGCTTTTCCATCTCTTTTTCTATAAATTCATATCTAGAATGTAGCTAAGAAACGGCTACAAAGCTAATGCAAGACGCTATCGCAATCATATCGGGGGCATTTTGCAGAAGTAAGCAGAAGAGGGGCAGAAGTTCTTGAGGAAATGAAACAGGTTCGCGCACCCTGGAGTCTCTCCTTTCACGCCTTAGGCTTTGCCCGTTTTGAACGAAAAAAAGTGTTTTACGCGGGTTTCAATGCTTTGCCACCGGAATACCCCGTATTTTGTGATAGCGCTCTCATTCTTTCGCGGAACAGTTCTTTTTTGGAGCTTATTCGATTGGATGAGAAGGGCGCAGTCTTGGAGAAATTTCAGATTAGGATGGCATAGCATCACGAGGAACTGAGAAAGGCTCAAGATTGAAAGCATTCTCTTAATTTTCCATTTTCTTCGGAGAGTCGAAGAAAAAATGCGAAACATCTCTAAGAAGAACGTTCCTCTTGAAGGCTGAGAAGAAAAGAAAGAAACCTTCCATATTGCACTACTCCGACGGCAGTTATTGGGTTGCGCATTGTCAGGAGGATGGTTTTTTCGCTCGCCGCCATTCCTCATTGGATGACATGCAATCTTGTGGATCACAGAAAAAAGTGACAAAGCCCAGTTTTCCGCTTGTTTACGCAAACGCCTTTCATGTATGATTCTGGTTCAGACATTCCAGAGCCTCTAGAATGTTCGACACCCCTTGCATATGCGCGACAATCTGTTGATGGTAAACGATGAAGTGGAGGTGCTAAGTGGTCATGCAAAGAAAACACAAAAGGCGGGTGAAAACTGCGAAATAAGACTTCATTCTGACCACAAGGAAAGGCAGGAACGAGACGAGGAAGTAGAACAAGGAGACGAGGGAGGCAGACACAAACGCTGCTTCGCATGCCACGGTTAACTCGTCCATTTGGCGAGGTAGAAATATCAGCTTATCAGCTTTGAACACTATACTACTTTGCTTGAAGCGCTTATTCAGCCGCAAAAACACCACACGTCGTCTTGTCACACACACGTTTTTTCTTCCGGCTATGCATAATTATGCTTTACGCGCAGCTAATTTTTCTGGCACGGTGCCATTAATAAAAATCTACCCATTACCTTAGCAGCTGTGATCTGCTCTTGCCCTTAATTTTTGAGTTGTCAATGTGAACTATGCTGTTCAGTTGATAACTAAATAGAATTGTTCCGTTTATTATGAACCCAGTATGTTTTTTAATCGCTTGAATAAATGGTTATTTTTTAAACTTTAGGTTATTCTTTAAAAAAACCACAGGTGGGGGATTCATACTCAGATAGACTTGCAGCAGAAACCTCTGAGTTACGGGCTGCTGCAGTGTCAGCAGCATATGCTGCAGGCGCGCCCACTAGTTTATGACTGGCTGGTTCGCGTCTGCACACAGTAACCC
>KZ345111.1:247927-259083 GCA_002352805.1 Teladorsagia circumcincta
ATAAATTTCATATTATCGTAGAAATCTTATAACTCAACCAAACAATCAGTCGAGCAATAACACTGAGCTGATTCGATACTTTGTCGGCAACCTTCTAAATTTGCTTAAAACTTAACAGGACTGAGTATGGAATCGGTAAATGAATTTCTTAATTTTTCCTTAAAATTTTTCTTCCTTCTTTCTCGCTCCTATAGATTATTGATGGGCTGGTTTAGTAAGAAAGACTTGCCCTGAGATCATATCCAAATTTGAACCAAACTGATTCAGCAGAAAAGAAGTTACGGCCGGGAAAGCATTTGGCCGAATAGTTTTGAGCGCCACTGTATGTATGAGCCGATATTCCACAAACTTCACACGCAAAAAATTACCGCTCTACTGCGACTGTCGCTGTTGCAGGGACTGCGCAAGTCTTCAAAATAATTTCGGTAGTTTGATAAGATGTCTTTTTTCCTTTTTCTTTCAGTCTTATTCCAATTTGGTTAGGCTGGCCTTTGAAATTCTTATGGAGGCTTCATAGAACTGAAGTCAAATCCGCATTCACATTTTTCTCATCTGATCGCTAAATACGCTTTCCAGAATACCCTTCTCTAGGGTTTCACTTGCACTTTTCCCTCTGTACCGGCACCGTTTTTCTTCATTTCTTTCTCCTTCCCTATCCTCCCCATGAGGGCACCTCATGCGTCGCTGCTGGTTGATGGAGACGTTGTTGCGCATAGGAGCGGTAACACCCCAACGTTCTCGCCCTCATAACAGGAGCACGCGGCTTCCCAGAGCATCCACTGCTCTAATGGCAGAGGGTATATGCAGTGCTAACGGGTCAAGAAGGTTCCCATGACGAATTCCTGTCTCCCTCTCCCCTAGGTTGAGGAAGAATAGCATTGGAAGGAAGACGCGACTCCCTGGGGGAAGAGTGGCAAAGGGCCCTGGTTTGTAACATTCTTTTCGCATACCATATCGTGACTGATGGCTACCCTTGTCCCAATAAAAACTAATAAGGAGGAGTGTGGCTCTGGGGAGGGCCAGCCCGTAAACGCGTTGGGAGTGACGGAAACGGCTTAGTCCTCGGGGCCCTCCCACAGACTGCTCCCCTTCCCCTCCCCTTCCGCCCATCTCGAGGCATATTACGCCATAGGTATGTAAATAAATAAGTGTGCAAAGACTAGTGCAAAACATCTTCAGGAATGTTAACAACATATTGAAAATACAGTTTCACGACCTATTTCCAGAGCAGACAGAGGGAATTTTTCCGCATTTATTGATAATCGATTTGAATGTAACATACGAACCGGATACGGTAGAAGTGAATTCCAGTCGAATATCCTACAAAGCATTAATAAGAGTTAGGAAAACATATGGTATAGATATGACGTACGAGAAATCTTTTCTAGCGGAAAGCAGTGCAATCCAAGGCAGCCAAATTTGTGAGCAATGCAATAAAAGAAGCTAACGAGCAAATTTAACAATAATTCTATAAATATTCTTAGAAAATGGTGCTTCGTCTGCAGCAGAAGGACACCCTGATGAGATGGCTGAGACCACTGAAGGCCTCTGAATAGGCAACATCAATTGTAGGCATATCAGTACTGATAACCGTTGTGCTGTGGAGGACTGATTGTTCGATGGTAGGACTCGGTCGTTGTTGTTACCTTGAAAGAAAAAGCTCATTCATGGGAAATATCATACCTAAAGCAAAGTTTCCAACGAAGAGACACTCACTAGAAATTTAAATAGAGGTGGTAAGTGATGCAGGGATGAATAAAAAACCAAGAAAAACGGCCAAGAACCCGAGAAGGGGGGCCCTTGGCCACTGACTTGCGCGTTAAATGTGACTCATCGGTGCTGACCTCACCAACGCTAATGCTCTCTCTGCCAAGTCGGCTAGAGACAGACGGTGAGGAGGTGGGCGGGCATGGCGCTGCAAGACCGTTGGGGGCGTGAAATTGCCGCAAAACCCGCATCCTCTAGCACGCAGCGGGTGTGCCTGCCTTTCATTAGGTATATTTTTCCTTCTTCGACCCCCGACCTTCCTTCCCGCGAAATCTTCTTCCGAGATAATTACTGGCCATACGTCTGCCGTTCAAGACACATTGATTGCCTGGGTGAAGCTACTGATCGCGAAAATGGAACTGGGGTGGGCAACGACGAGCTAATCAAGAAGAAAAATCAAGGAAATTTGTTTGAGTGAACCACAATCGGAGGTATCTCTTCAAGGTGGTGGCTGCGAAAAAGAGACACCACGTTAACCGAGAGAACACAGGGACAAGAGAGACGCAGACACTAGCACGCGCCGGGTGACCAAAACATCAGAGGAGGGGGAGCGCTTTGTCGTCAGCTCCTGGCGTTCTTGTCAGGTGGTTCCACATGCCGAAAGTTGCAATGCTTCTTGATTGCGGATCTAACTACCTTTTATCAGGCAAATCTTGTCCCAGGAACTGGATATGGGATTGCTCTATTCCTACAGTATTACGTGCTACCCCAAAATTAACCCCTTTCTTCAAATAACTCACCTCGTATTGTCGATCTTGGCTCTTGCGCTGACGAGGCATCGTCTCCGTCTGAGGCACATCTTCTTCATAAACTCTGAAACGAAGGAATTTGTCTAACCCAGCCCCTATGTCACATCTACTCTTTAGCTCGTCTACTCACACATATTCCTCCCGGACCGATGGAGCTTGCACTCTCGGGAGGCGGAACCAGGAGAAGAACGGTGACACACGCTCTTCAACTACAGCCGGCTTCTCGATGACCATGTGGTAGATCTCTTGGAAACAGAGCACACAGTGGCACTGAAAGAAAGGTTTAAATGAGGCAGATGAGAGGCTAGAAAGTGACGAACCAGGAAGAATGCGATGAAGAATCCAATCAGCCATCCGACCCAGATGTCTCGCCAGTGATTCTTGTAGCCGTTGATACGCGAGAATGAGTCGACGATGCAGAGACCAATGAATCCGAAGATGAGGAATGGGCGAAGAAGAGGAGCACCGCGAAGATTGATCATGTAGTAGATGTAGCACTGAACAATCCCTCATCACTCATCGATTTGAATTTAAAAAATTCTATAAGGGAAACTCGGCTCAGCTGCTGATGAATTTTTTCGACGTTCTTCCTCGCAAATAATGGAGCCCTACATCAAGAGGTGTTCAAATTTTGCTGAACCATGCCCAAAGTGAACTTCCTCCCTAAAACTGCGGCTGCCGGAGAGACGGCCCGGGAAACTTACGAATGAGGGTTTTTGAGCTAAGCGCTGAACCAAGATAGGTGTCAGACTTTGCGATGCAGACACTGCCGCAGTCGCGAGTGGATGTGGCGCGATGCCGGAATTAGGAGGAGCGTGCCGTTCCTGGTCCGCATCGCTCCTTCCCACCCGCGATTCTGGCATCGCGTCACAATCGCGCCTGCCCCCATTGGGAGTTGCGAATATCAAGCACTCTTGCCCAAGTGCGTTGCACCCACTACTTTAGTTGGTGATTCGGAAGAGCTGTATTGCTAGCAGCGGCACAACTGGAGCAACTCGACTAAAGCAGAAGTGGCATGATGCCACCAAGTTTAGCGATAACTCTTTCATACGTCTGCCGTCTTAGCCGCTGCCCACGCGTGAGCGAAAACCAATGGCCACACAAGAGGGTCCCGTTTTCCCTTTCTCGACGATCTGCTCTTTACGGGAAGCGGTCAAGAGAATCGTCCGGTCGTGTCTCGCCGCGTGCGGTCACTGGCGCGATATCGCGACGCGGCACTTTCCCAATAAGCCCAGGATTTTCAAATTTGACGGTAATGGGAGGCGGATGTCGAGTTCCAGTTTACTTGCTCCGGCTCCTCCATAGAAAATAGGGTAAACAAGTTAGTTTTCGAAAATTACTATCGCAATATTGCAAAACCTGCGAAGAAAAAAGTTTTTAAGGAATTGGAACTATCCGCGCACCGATTCAAGTTGAATATTGAATGGACGATCTGCCTTGCCGTCCCTTTATCATTCAAAGTTCAAAAGACGCACACAGAAACTCGTCTACTGCAGTTGCGACGTTGCGGTTACGACCAGTGGTGCGGGGATTCGGACGATTCTGTTGACATACACCCCTCTTTTCGCCATTGGTGTACCGCACCCACACGTCCCTCCAGACCCTTCCAGAATCTATCGTAAGTGCTGCCTTTACTTTCTTGAAGTATAATTGTATATTCACTCCAAGCATTTGACATTGCGTTGTGCTAATAAGAGGAATAGATAGGTTCTGTGCGAGATTTGATCTACAAAGCCGGAGGTACACATAAAAACCAACGAAGATCAAGCACTTGCCGTTGAGGGATTCCTTTTCTGGGATGCGACACGTACTTCACTTCCATTTGTACATTGTAGAGGCAATTGAATGCGCTTTGACCTATACAATGACTCCCGGGGGTCAGCCGATGTACAACTTGGTGTCATTTATCCTACCAGACAAGTTGGTACCAATCAACCGATCCTGGAGGTATGGACGGCCTGACCGCCCGGACGACTCTTGACCCAAAATTTGATCCCCGGACCGCACGCATGTTAAGCAGCGTTCTTGCCATTATACTACTTCCGCTCGACTTACCGAATCAAATGAAATTGGAAAAATAAACGCACCGATGCGAATATACAAGAGTAGCTAGAAAAGGCGGCATGTAGTGACGGGAAAGTGAGCCATGCGTACCGGAGCTCATCAGCCCCTCGAAAGTTGCACGCCAAATGGGGTGATGGTGACGGTGAATGTTCCAATGGTGCCGTGCAGGCACTAAACAAAGCCGTTCAGTAACTTCACTATGAATTACAGTAAAAAGTGACAAATCTGAACTGCAACCTACCTGATAGAGACATTGCACAACGATAGAAAATAAGGTCGCTGATAGCCGGTCATCAGTTTGATAGTGTCGACGAAAATTTGCGTCACTAATGCTCCACACAAGAACACAGCTGCAATGAGAGAATTTGAGGTGCATCAGAAGGCTTGCACGGCTGAAGCTTAAACTCACCGATGAAACGAAGAAGTCGCCTTGTGAACAGATGCACTTTGCATTCACCACAATTCGCGTACACTGTTTTTCGTGGTTTCGTGGAGAACAGCCAGAACATCACCTCACCGATGAACATCTGCAATTTTACAATGTGGATCAGATCCAAAATCCATAAAATGGCACAGAGACTGTCCGAACGTTAAAACCTTTACTGTCAGTAGCCAATCGCTTTGCCTAATAAGGAAAAAGATTTTCAGTTGCTTTATTTATTTGAAGGCACGTCTAAGGAACCAACTAGTGTTACTAGTGTTGTTCTCGCACAGAAAAATAAAAACATTGGTGCGAAATGGGCCGGCAGTAAAGAGAGAAAGGAAAAGAATCCGTCGAAAGCGCTTAATTCAGGGAACTTCCACTTTTATGTTGAAGCGATGAGAGATTGAACCGAGAGGGGTACCCGACAGGAGGCCCATCGCAGGGCGAGTACGCGTACGCGCTGCGAATCTTCCGCTAACTCTACTTCATCTTTATCTTCTCATTGCGCGATCGGCCTCTTGTCGGGTACCCACAGAGGGGAGAGGATTGGAGGGAGTATACAACGGATGAGAGAGCACAGACACCAGGCTGCGAAGAGGAACAGTGGAAGCGATCGAAGCGGTCTTTGCGAGGCTCGAGCACCCTTACTGAGCACTTTAGAGCTGGTAGAACAGATCCTCTGCAAACCAGCTTATCTGAGTCACCAAAAAGACTTATCCACTCTAACTCATCTGGTTGTGCCTTTAATCCAATTACAATTGTACGATGTTGGAGGTGATAAGTATAGTGCCAAATAGCGCTACTTTATACGAACAGTTCCCGAGGATCGAATCTCGTATAGGGTCCACTCAGAGAGGTCTACCAAGCCGTCCACCAAGCTCGATTAAAGGCGGGACGGAAAATTGCAATTAATCTTCAAGCTTCGAACTTCAGCACCTGATTCTGCATGAAAAAAAGCGCGTGGCACATTTTAATCTTTCCACAGATTTGTTTACCAGTCTGCTCTCGACTGGCTCGGTCAAGCGATATTTAATGGCTATTGTATGCTCTCGGAAAAAATAGCCTAGCACAAAATGTTCACAATAGTGAACTATGTGATGGGAGCTCCGCTGATTCGAGTGGCATTGGATCCCTTGATTGTTTTCGTCATTTTTGTTTGCGATATCGCCATCGTAATTCTGCTGAATGCCCTTGAAATGAGCTTTTATTGAAAATTTCTCATCTTGATGTTTTTTTCGGGTTTGGCGATTTTAAAGGCATATCCTAAAAATGATAAGGCTCCGCCAGGACAGCACTTGTTCGAATATTACAGGTGATGTGGCAACACGTGTTCAAAATTACTTATTTGCTTGATTCAGCCAGTGTTACTCTTCTTTCAATCGTGATATGGTGGATTCCTTGAATCGCTCGTGGCCACCTCTCTACCTCTGCTCAAAAGTGTCTGCACCCATTGTTCTACTCATACTGTTCCAGTTTGATAAGGCTCACTAATTGGTGATGATTCAGGCTCGTAGATCGGCCGGATTGACAAATGAAGCTTCTGAATCTGATCCTCTTGCTGGTGGTCGCTCTTGCCACACCAATCTTGGTAAGCTCTATTAAACGTTTTTCTAAATCACTTCTGCTGAGAACGGTAGTCAACGCACAACACTTTTTGGTGAGAAGTTAGTTGAGCATTTCACGTATCAAGACAAAGCTCTCTTTTAGGACTAAGGGAAGCTCTTGAGAGTGAAAGGGTCTAGGAGATGCGTAAGCCAATGTTCATAGTTCGTATATGCGAATGGGGTGAAGCCAAATCGCTACAGCACGCGCTGCGGCCTGCGCTAGCCCGTTTGCGTCTCTGCATTCTCGCCGCGACGGGCATCCTGTCACGTACCCGGCTGCATGCATATTGATTTGTTAGCTCCGCCCAAGCGCCTACTCGCCTAATGGCATAATCACTTTCAAATCGCCTGGTCGCGAAGTATGAACGCTGCTCAAGCTGTTTTGTTTTCCTTAAAGTTTCTCTCCCTCCCAGGGTCAGAGTTCACTGTGACTCGCAAAATAGAGGGTCCTAGCTTATTTTGCAGCCCCTAGTCTTCTGAAAAAGTAAAATTGCAATACTTCCAGGCTGAGGACCCATGCGTGAAGGATTGTCATGGAAGGCATCCGGAGATCAAAGACAAAAAGACATTGGAGGAAAAATGCAAGTCGGAGTGTGACATGCCGTGGCTGAAAGCGTTCGGAATGCCAGCCAATCAGTGAACATATCTCAGTCACACCGTTGTATTGTTTGGCAATAATAAAAAATGTTAGCAATCGGAGTAATAATCATTCACACTTTACGTTCTAGAGCTATCGCAAGATACGGGGGCATAGACTAGACCCAGAAGGAGACACAATTCAGAAGAAAATGGAAATCGCTTATTCATACTGGAGCCATCCCCCCTAGCCTTGTGGTCAGTCCCGTTCATAACCAAAAAGCTATGCTTGACCCTATCTTGTGATAGTGCCCGCGTTTTGGAAGATCTCGAGATTAGGCATCAGAGGAAAGATATGTACGATTGAGAGAGTAGGAGTTTAGTAGATTGAGAGATTACAAGATTAGGAGATTCGGCTGTGGAAACTTTTTTCAACTGAAACTACCTTGGTTCTGGTTTAATTACCCAAATTTGAGGTAACTAGAGCAATTCCATGGCTAGAGCACGGAAGTGTGGTATGCATTGTGCGACGCAGTACACACACGCTACCTCCCCTGCAACAGCAACCCTGCCCACCGCAGCGCAAGTCCCGCCTACTAGATTACTGTAGGATTACTGTAGGGTTACTGTAGCCGGAAAGGACCATAGTAGAAGCAGAAACAGCAGAGCCGCAGAAGGCGGAAGGAGCCGCCAAACAGCCGTGTACGCCCCGCTCTACAGCAGCTCCGCCACTTCCACCGCCGCAGCGACATGACTTCGACTAGAGGTTTAAAGTCCGTAGAAAATTAGGACATGAGAAGATTTAGAAATTTTCAGAAGAGGATGTCAGGAGGTTCAGCTGGAAGACTAGATAAGTTTGAATTGAGTTAATTGACCACATAATCGTCTAATCTCCAAATCTCACTATTTCTTATCCCATAATTTCCTTATTTTCCATTTTCTCTTTTTCCTTCTATCCTCTCGTTCTCTTGGCCCCCTAATCTTCTAAACCATTAGAATGAACGCGGCCCAAGAGTTGTTCAATTAAAATAAGGAAGCTACGGTAGCACGCCTCTCCATTCAACATAGCACATCCGAGATGTACAGGGGGGGGGCAATAAAAAAAGACATTTTGTTTCCGTACTCAGAGGATTTAATCACGCTTTGCTCAATTCAAAGCGAGTGCTCCCATAAATTGAAGAGCACATGTCATTCCATAAAAAAACTTCATAGTAGCCATCTACGTGTACGGCATCGGCAAGAAAATGCCCCGGAACAAGATGCACTGATCGAGCTAAATGAGCTTCCCGGCGCGTTCGTCGTTCACGATGGTTTCTTTAAGGCGCGTTTCAAGGGGGTTTGCATGGTCAGAGCTGATGTTCCTAGAAAACTATCCAGCATTGAATCAATTCAAGGAATTGTGTAAGATCTCCAGGTTGAATCAGTTACTGTAGGCCTCCTTGATCTCGACGACAATGACAGATGACGTCATATTCTGAAGTAGGTGAGGGTAGCGATGGAGGCATTGCGTCTACTCATAGAGTGACATTCAGGGGACATTTTGTTGAAGAACTTCCGTCAACGACGGCAATCCTGCGGAGGAAAAAGGGCCGAAGTGCCACATGCGCAAAATATCTTTTTTCTTGCACCCCCCCCCCTCCCTCCCCCGTATACATACTTACTGATTGCAGCGACGAACTGCAACCGACGTTTGCCGCCCATGGTTAGCAGCGATGCGTGATCTTTTCAGCTTGAGGGATTCAATGAAAGCTCCCACTAATAATAGATTCGAATGCAAGGCCGAAAAAAGCCATGTGGAGAGCCGCGCAGTTCTGATGACGTCATTGGACGTCACTAGTGGACCAAAACCCTCGTCGTGATGAGAGCGGGCTTTGAACCGTCTCCTAACGGCCTTTCACCACTTTGATCGAATCCACACCACCCTTCCGCTATTGTGTTCACTGTCTTTAAGTTCTCCTCTGAGCGAAGTAGGATGGAAACATCAACCCTGAACTAGGCTACTTTTCCTTTGAATTCCGTTACTTGTCTTACACTGAGAGGATTGATCAAGTCTCAGCAATTCGATTTCTTCTCGATTCTCCCTTGCACTATGATTGTTTGAGAGAAACGGTTCCGCTGAAATGGACATGCGTACGTAACGACAGTTGAACGGCGCAAAATCGCCGTCTAATCTCCAAACACGACGTTCGAGGTCCAAGCAGCTGCAACGCAAATATTGAACATCTCGACCATTAGGCTGGAAAATACAGCGGATCGGACCCGACTTTCAGGTGTCTTTTTGTCTTCACGTAGCCGATTGTTCCGAAGAAGTTTCGAAGAAAAGTTGACCGAATCAAACCGCATCAACAGCAACTGGTTGCTTCTACCGAGCAAACTGGAGACGTAATGGCGTTGGGACTGGTTGATGAAGACTTAAGCTCCCAAAAATCATAAGCGTTTAGAGTTATCTTTCCGTAGAGAACTGACGCTATAGGATTATAAGATAAAAATGCCGATGCTTGAACCTGTTCTGCAACTAAAGCTTGGGAAATGGCGTCACTTATCGCCTTCACGGCCAATATGTTAAGGTAAATCTCACCCGGGCCGCACAGCCTCCCTTCCTGTTAGGAACTTCTAGTTGGCCTCGTCGGGATCGTCTGGGAGGACAAAAACAGTGACCTGTATCGATATCAAACCCCAGCATTTTGTTTTGCACACCAAACCGCATTCAAACGCCACCACCTCTCTGAACAGAAGTGGAATGCGTGGCGCATCCTAGAAAAGGGTCCGTTGATGGCAAACGCTTCACATATTGTATGAAACCCACTCGATGGTTACAAGTACAGAAAAAAAAGGTATTGAAATGGAATTTCCATGCTGACGGAATAACGGTACTGTAACTATTGATACATATAATAACTACCCAAACTCGGTTCGAAGCAGTAGGTAGCGGTAGCGGTAGATCCTAGCGGAGAACATTATTGCAAGTAGTCAATAACCACCCAAGCTGGGTTCGCAGTAGGTGATGAGTTCTTCTCACCTGCCTGTGTTTTGCAAGAGGAAATACCTCGAAAGCTTTAAGATTGAATTTGCTGTCCATAAGACCCTCTATGGTGATCCAAAAATGCTGGGTTATGGGCAAAACCCTTGGCCAAAGCAGCACAACCGCTCAGACTGCGAGAGGTGCGGGTTCGATTCCTAACTGAGACGAAAAGTTTTGCCCACGATTCAGCATTCTTGTGATAAGTTTGCATGACCAGCTGCGCTCGGCAACAACAGTTAACGTCCATAAATAAGAAGAGGCAGGGATGGCCGAGTGGGTAAGAGTTGGGACTCGTGCATGCTCTTTTAAGAGCCGCGAGTTCAATCCCTCCCAACTTAAACCATGCCCTGCACGAATTGCAAAGATGCTAGTACCACCGTTAGGCTCAGGTTGATGCCGGCCGATAAAGTCCCCCGTCACAGAAACCATGTCAAACAAAATTGCAAAGGCTCAGTTAATAAGCACATCCGTTTTCCGCAAAAGAAGTTAGTTTTCCGTGGAGTGGTCAGAAAAAAAACAGTATTAGTTCCATTAAAATACGACGTTATTTTTCTGTCGTTTATCATGAACCGGACCAAAATGTTGAGAAAAAGTGCTCAAACTCACGACAAGTGGTGGCAGGATGAATCCAAGGCAGTAGAGAAGTGGATAGGACACGTAGACGTTGAAATCTTCAGGTACATAATTTGGCTTATACAAATGAACATCTCGGCAGTAGAACACACGATGATGGAATGGAAAGACTGTGGTGAATCTGAAACAGAAGTGTTAAATGACGTTGAGCGATATGCCATCTTGGCCATACCATCACATCAAATCACACCACACCCTTCACTTTGATGACAATTTATAAATAAAGAGAGATTTTACGACGGAGGGGCAGCTCAATGGAAATTAATTTATAGATGGTCCGGTTCATGATAAACGACAGAAAAATAACGTCGTATTTT
>KZ345111.1:263096-274206 GCA_002352805.1 Teladorsagia circumcincta
CCCCACGCCATACTCCAGGGAACAATTGATTAGACCTCCAAATATAAGAAGAAAAGCAAAACTAGACAAATTTGTGACAGTTGTCCGAACTGAACTAAGCTTACTTACCTCAGAATGCGCCCGTGAAGGCGGTATAGACATCCTGGATGCCAGAGTGTCGATAGCCGCTAGACAAGGTCAATGACGCCAAAGTGGAACAATGCTGAATGGCAATAGTTGTCGATTAGATGTGCAACACAGGTGGTTAAAGCGGGGACGGGTAGCGCGAGGACGGGGGGTGGGGTCCCTGGTACGGTGTGCGCAAGGCGCTTTCGCAAGGGAGGGGCCCGCTGAGCAAACAGCTGACCGGTCAGTCGAGCCGCTGCCGATGCAGCGATCGAGCTGGAGCAGTCGAACTGCCGCTTTCCTGAGATGTTCGACGAGTGCTGCTGGACACCCCATCGCCCGCAACGAGGGACTGATGGGAGCAGTTCGGCCCACCAAAGGGGCTCTAACATATAGCTTGGGCTCCCAGCTTACTGTACTAGCCTATACAGTTTTCTTTGGTCCCTATCGCTTACCGCCTAGAAACTGATCAATTAAGTTTTTGAATTCTCCAAACTGGTTAGCATTACCAGAGCCACCAGGTCCCCCGCCCTCGTCCCCAAGAATCAATCAAATAAATGAAGCTGAAAAACTAACCTTGCATCCCGGATCGATTAGCTGGTAAGCGGACCTGTCTAGAAGGATGAAAGCATTACTTTGAATTCGAATAATGCGATTATAAAGGTGTGTCCTGAACGAGGAACAACTCTGTTTATCCAAATGTGCACGTGATTCGAACGAGTGCTTCCGGGCCTACAACCGGACTCGATGTTTGCTTGGCGAAACCAGCAGCAAGATGTAGATGGAGCCCGAAAATCGGTTTTCCTCAGCAAATCGATGAATACGCAGCTGGTCGAAAGGGACCAGGGTTTTTCACTTTATATAGAATTAAAACAGTGAAGCTCTGTGCTATCCAATTTTGTCTGGTTTCGCACTGGACTCCCAATCCTCCCGAACAAGATCGAATTGATAAAGCAACAACCACAGATGTGGTCGTGTCGATCAGGCTATTCTCTGGGTAGGATAGAGCACCTACCAGCATCACGACTGTGTCGTTATATGGCTAGAAAAGGCGCAACGATGGCACCTAGCCCTCATAAAGTGCGCAAATTACAGCTTATGTGAGCTAATGGACGAGATGCTCCGCGCACACCCCACGACACGCAGCTTGGGTTACGAAGCAACAGCTTATACGAATACGCGCACACCAGTGGAGCCATGGAGCAAGCATGCCCAGAAAACTCGTCCGGACACGCCCCTTCCCCATTTCGGGGAAGAGAGCCGATGTTCAAGGGTTCCATTGGCGGTTTGCTTCGCTTCTTTTTCCATATCCAGTAGGTCGACATCGACAGTTTTATTATCTATGGCTCTTACTCCATCAATTTGATCTGGGGTTGTTGATTTAAAGGCAGTGGTCACAAAGACTGGAAAGCAGTGCGGTTTCGATGACATCATTGGTGGGCTAAACCTACACTCGTTGGGACCGCCTCTCAACGCTCCTCCACCAGGGACGTTCAATGACGCAGTAAAACCCGTAACGCCCTCCAACCATCATGGTCACTGCCTTTAAAGCGCAAACTCGGATGGGTGCAGGCTAAAAGCATCGCCGCGTAGCGCCAATATCGTTCATTTTTACAAATGTAGGATGATCGCTCCTAGGAAGGAGGTTGGATCACCCCCCCTCCCCCCACCCAACATGTTTCCCATACATTTTATTCGGACATCACATGACGCACCCTAACTCCGCCCTGACTGCTTCAAAACGGTCACTTTCGAGAGAACTCATAGAAAGCCTCTCGATTCCAAAACACGACCTGCCCTTACAAAACTTGACACCTTGTACTTTCAACATCACGACTTCATGAAAAAATCTCAAAGCCCCTGTCATTGCGGATTTCTCTAAGGACACTGTTGGCCATAGATGGGGAGGGGTCAGTTGTCACAGTAGCGCACAGTTGAACCCCTCCCCTCCCCTCACCCTCCCTCTGTGAAGTAGTGATTTAGTTACTACATGTGTGCGAAAGGAGAAATCTGTGATTCAGGCTGATATAAGCGGTTTAGATGGGTTGAGAAAGGGTGGGGTAGGGTAAGACTTGACAACAGTGAAAAAAAGTGAGAGAGTGCGGACAAAGGGCACTCCTCCATTCCCCCCTACACTCCTCTCGCCCTCTTCAAAGAGTTTGGCACAAAGTTGATTGCCTGGGCGCGACACATGCGGAAGCACTCCACCAAAATCAACCATTATATTACATTCCAGAAAGAAACTACGCTGCACGGGTTTATTAAGAGTATCGTAGGAAAAAAAAACAAACAAGAAAAAAAACAAAAAGGTACAGGGTGTAGTTAAGTCTATCCGCCCAAAAACACCTTGATGAGATGGTCACGTGACAACAACGAAAACTCGTGCAAAATCAAAGCTATTGAAGAGAGTAACGAGATTTCAGATGATAAAATGATTAACAAAAAACAATTTTTTTCATATTATAAGCGGCTTAGCAAGGACGGTGATCAGCTGGACGAGCACGTGGCGCACATTTGATGATGTTGTCGACACGAAGGATCTGCTCAGCCGCTTCAGCAGCACTAGACACCATACACAATTTCACGTTGAACGACTCAATAACGCCCAATTTGACAACATCAGTGATCGTTCCATTCACAATGTCTGAACAAATACAAATACGCTTAGTTGAAATAAACTATTATATTAGGAGATCGCAGTACAAACATCCTTTTAAGATGACAGTTTGTCAGAGCAACAGTCACGCGTCGTCCCAGATATCACTAAGAAACCCTGAATCACCAAGCCTTGCGGCTGATAAGTGCTCTGCGACGCCCCCCCCCCCACATTGCCAGTTGAGAGAAGGAGGGATGTGGATGTCAAAAAAACGGAAAATGCTCCAATGTTCTATACTCCACGTCAGCTCTGTGCAGTTTACACCAAAATCGTCGGAACCCCGTCAAAAGGGGCCCTCGCTCCTGCTACACAAATCTCCAACTTCCATCACCCCGACCCCTCTTATCATCTCAAAAAGCTCCGTTCCACCATCCCCCTATCACAAACATACAAAAGCCACAAAAACGACCCCATCCGAGAACCTCAAAAACGACTTCCTGTTGACCCTGGAATAGTACTTTTACAGCTCAAAGTGAAAGATACCCTCTTGCTAATATACCGCCTTCTGGCTTTCTTCTCGCGAATAATGAACATTCTAGGAATCCTACTATGTACCCTACGTCGCGATCGAACTGATGTGTTATTTTTTCGAAGAGTAGACAAAAAGTTCAAAGAGAACCGTAGTAAGGATAAGTGCAAAAAGCCCTATAGAAAGCACTGAAATTTTTCTTGTAAGGTCGACCGTGGCACGACAGGGACACACAGCGCTGAGAGAAGGTGAAAAGCGCGAGAGATCATGTCGTAAACGAGGGGGCAAAACATTACGCCACGTATGCCGCGATTGATAAAATGGCAGCGGACGCAGCGGTCAAACAAACCCATTAGCATCCTTGTTGCGCACTTTCAAGTCGTAACATTATCCCAGCCCTGTGATAAGATGACCTGCTACATCACAATAGCAGCTAATCTCTCCCGGAATCTGAACGCGACCTAGCACTTGTAACCATGTGGATCGCAATGACAAAAAAAAAAACATTTGGTGGCTAGATGGCGCAAATTAGCGCTGCATGGAGAAGAATGCAAAATTTTTGGTCCAACTTCTTTGCCGAGTAACCTTCGTAGCCTTGGCACAATTTAAAGGGATTCTGCAATTGCTCCGTCAACTTTTTATCGATGCCCTGCTTCACTGAACGTCAGTCAATTAGTATTCGTACAGCTCTGCCATAACCACTTGACCTGGATGCAGCTCTTGAAATCCACCAATTCGTTGACGCCACATCAGAAACAATGACCTCTCATGAAAATCGGGACTCAATGCTGTTCGTATTTCAGAATTACTGCAACAAAAAGTTGAGCGGGGCAGTGTTAGCCGTTCGTTCGCACAGTTCGAACGAGAAGGTCGACTTTGCTATTTTGGAAAGGGGAGGGGTCGCATTTTGGGGCTGAGCAGGTCAGCCATCTCTAGGAAAAGTATAAACATGGTGGACGGGATCGCGTGAAATGGGCAGTACTCGGAGCGGTTTTCGTTGATTTTTGGATTAATTTCGCGAAAGTAGGGCGAAGTATACAAAAAAGGTCATTTGCTGCTTCGTTCCATCAATCTGGGTGGTGGTCGATTTGGGGAGGAGGGGTATCGTATTGAGGTGTTTACGTATTGAGGAACAAAACTTATGGTGGGAGATCGCATCGAGACTCCCCCCTCCCAAAAAAAGCAAGACGCAAATTTTGAAAAAGTGCCAACCCGACGGTTAACCCTAGAGCGAAGTTAATTGTGACTGATAAACTGAAAAGGCTGTTTTCGTCAGGATAGAAAAATACGTGAAGAGTATAACCGCAAGGCGCGCTTGACACCATGGGCTCAAAGTAGCGCCGCAAGTCAAGTTCTACTATCAGTACTCGCCAATGCTGGGCGGATGCTGAGTTTTCAGAGAGCTGAGATGGATATGGATGAGAAAAAAAATGAAAAAAAAAGAATATCGCTTGATACTGAACATATTTCTACCAGCTTAAAAGCAATCCCGTGCGTCATCATTCAAAGAAATCTTGCTCATTCTTCATTTCTAGTTGTACATTACCAGGTGCTGTGGGTTAGCTCATGAACCAAGCCACTAATTGGTTCACGTTCAAAAAAAAGTAATCAAAATTGCGAGAAAAAGAATCAACAGCGTGGTCGCAGGACTCGGCAAGTGAAGATCGTGAAGCTTACCTACCTAGTTGCTCCGCGCGTAGCGAAGCTTGCATGAACGCATTCTTAGCATTCCCCACCCCTAAGAGCCTCTATAGGCCCGAGGCATACTGCAGTTCCCTTCGTCTTCTTCTTGCCGATGATTTGCCTACAAAGTTTATCGTCACATCGTAGTATAACTTCGAACTCGTGACTTATTAGTGTGTGCCCAACTGCGGCTGAGGTAATTCTTTATATCATAACAAGCTCCTGAATTTTCTCTTTTTCCTTTCGCACGTTCGCAGTGCACTTGTTTCGCCAGATTTGAATGACGAAAGTGATTTGTTGAATATCCTGGGAGACCTACATATTGCAACAATTTAGCAAATTGAAGACATGGAAAGCGTACTGTTGAGAATTCTTTCAAATAATATAAGATAAAGGTATAAATTTGTGACCGCTAAGGGCAACTATATCTCAAAAAGTAATCGCTGTTATCAGTGGATTTTCGTAAACTTCACTGTGGACACCTTGGAAGTTTCTTTGCAAACTCGGAAACGCGGGAGAAGGCAGGTCGACTGAGCTCAGCAAGCTTGACAAAGAAAAAGAGAATGACTAGGCGAACCATATTAAGTCAAATCACTTCAAGCATTTGTTACGTAAAACAGAGCAGTGGACGAATTCATACCTCAGTGAACTGTTCCACAATGAGATCAAGATCATGAGATATTTTCTAGTTAAGGAAAAAAAATCTTTGTACAAACCTATTCCCATGTTGTGATGACCGTTAGCATGTTCTGCTCGCAGTCTGGTAACTATGTCGGCACTATCAAGACCCGCATTGTCACAGATGATCGTTGGTAGCTGAGACAGAGCACGAGCAAATGCTTCAACTGCCAATGCCTCTTTTCCTGCCACCTGAACACCACCAGTATTTCTCAATCTTGAAGGAGTAGTGAAATAAACCATAATTTTTGCTCTCTTAGTTCGTTTGCATGCCATTACAGCCAGTCCTTTCTTAACTGCACTACGCATGAGAAAATTTCAATGAGCTCATACCTTGTGGCTCTCCATGCCGACTGCTGTGCTCATAAGAACTTCTGACGCACCAGCACCTGCCACAGTTTTGGATTCTTTGACGTGCGTAATAAGCACACAGAGCGCATCATGCAACGATCGCTCCGCTTCTTCCAGGATCTGTTGTGTGGCTCCACGAAGCACAATAGAACAGGCTTCCCCTACAAACGGCGAATTACTAATCAGTTTATGGGCCACTTAAAATAGTGTTCAAGAGTACAAACCAAGAGGTACGCCACTAAAACGCAATAGACGATCTTCGCCAATCATCACTTCCTCGATAAGATCACACGAGCCAAATTTCACATTTTCTGGCGTGTCGAATGTAGAGACGATTTCGCCACCTAATCATAATTCATTTAGGGCTTCAAGGACTAATTTCCTTGAAGATTTAATTCAAATCGTGTCACATACCGAGCACTAGTGCAAGCCGTTCAATTCCTTCAAAATCAGCGTGTTCGATAGCCATCACATTGGCATCAGCGAACAACTGCTCAGGATAATTGTAGATCAACTGCCTATTGATGAAGACGTTGATTTTGTGAGCCAAAATTTTGTCCACCTGGAATACAATAACATAAAAAACTCATGAAAACCCTGGAATGAGTGACAAAAATCAAACCTTCTCTTTCATTTTCAGCTTTTCTGCAGCTTCCAACTCTGCTACCTTGGCAACAGATTCAACACGAACTCGTGAACCGAACACTTTCACCTGCAAAAAGCACCAACTCACTAAAGGGATAAAACGACATCAAAAATCGGACCTTCAGGTGGGAAGTTGACTCTACTACTAATACAGCTACCCAGCCTAAACCTCATTTTCGCGGCGAACATGGTGAATTCATGTGTTCTTCTGACGAGCGGCAATGCTTTATCTGTTACTGTTTCTGGCTTTACGACAAGCCACTTTTCTCCGAATGAATATAACTCTTAACATCTCATAGTGCAAGCCGTGCCACACCTTCAAACTTGAATTAAATACTGTACTGTGTTAAGTTGAATACTATACCATTTAATACTAAACAGTATGCTTACGACTATGGCATCAGAAAATTACATAAGCTACCTTATCTGTGTCCATTGGGGTGTTCGCGATGAGAATTTTGGCTTTCTCCATCCTTTTCGGTTGGTACATACCCGGTAACTTCTCGAGAAGGAAACCTGGAACGCAACCGTGTAACATTGACAGTGATGCCAAACTGAGGAAAGATGGGATCTTTGAGTACCTTCATCGAGGTAAGAGTCACTCATGGAACCACCAAGCTTCTTAATTATCTGGATCGCTTCGAGATTCCCTGACCCCTGAAAAGCCATGACATGAAATGGATGGCAATGAGAGCAATAGAAGCACCATACCTTCATTCTCAGCACCGCATCGACTGCAAGCTTAGCAAAGTGATCCTTGTGCTGATTGAGGATCTTGGATCCCAGAGTAGTGCGAGCGATCTTCAGCAAATCCTCTTCCATGTTTTTGCTGCAAAACCATGACTTAAAAACTGAGATTCACTATGACTCATCAACCGCGCAACAAGAAGGACTTAGAAATCATGCATGAGCTAATACTGAAGGTCTCAGTGGTTGTGAGCAACGGAGCACAGAAATTTATTAATACATTGTCTCATGTATTCAATGAACCGCAGAAATAACAGGAAAACGGATGCGACTACTCCAAATTGTCGTTATACTGCTAATTCATAAACTTACTCGCGTAAGCTTCGGAGAACGTTGCGGCTAATATTTCAAACATCATAATTTTTCTTTGATTGATAAGCGAAAGGGAAAAGAATAGAACAGGAACAACAACAGTACGGAACTATGGGATTAACCTACCCGGATTCCATGGCTGAAGAACGAAGAGCATCCTGAGCAATCAACAATGCTCGACGGTATCCAGCAATTATCGTTTGAGGATGGATACGTTGATTAACCAATTTTTCAGCCTGAAATTTGTACAATTTTGTACGTTCTCGGGGATGTTTGCCTCCTAATTGGAATTTTAACGTCTGCGTCCTTTGGGGAGGGGGAGGTAACTAGGAGAAAGTCAATCCGTATTGAGTCATTTTGAAGAATGGAGGAAATTTTGCTGGAAATATCAAATTTGAAAACAACTTAGAAATAAGAGAGGAGAAGCCAAAAAGAGCTGAGTTTAATGGGAGCGGTGAGGGTTATACTGCGTAAAAGAGATGAAAACTGCCTTGTTGTGCTGATTTCCTAATAGAGTGCATCATTGTCGAGGATCCCAAGGTATGAGGTTGCAATTGGTGGTTTTGGGAAAAACGTAGTAATTGAGTTGAACTTGCAGCGGATTTCGGGAGCAAGAAGGAGAAGGATTCTGTTGGTGCAGGGACCTTAGGCATGATTCACACCAATTGGAAGGTTATTCTGAAACGTGAGAATTTGAAAAAAAAATTTAATTCCACGGAATTACGAAATTTCTGAGCTTGTACTGCGATGAATACCCACCCTCCCTGGCTAATTAGAGCGACACTTTTGGGATAACGTGGGGTAAAGGTTGAAGTAGGATGAAAGCAGGATTTCCAACGGGAGAAGGTTGAATTACCATACTTTCTTAACATGTTGCCTTCTGCTTCCTGATATTAGAGTGTGCTTCTATGAGAAAGTTCCAAGTGTAATGCCAGTCAAAAATTAAACAACTGACCTCTCTCAGTAGCTCAGCTGCAAGCACCGTTACGGATGTAGTTCCATCTCCGACTTCACTATCCTGAGTCATGGACATGTCTGAATGACAACTGCTTCTCAGCGAGATATGTTTTAAAAAATATTTGAATAAATTAGTATTTCTTGAATATCTTCAATATGATGATGTCAACTAAAGCACTCTGAAAGGCACACTGACACAGTCATATCAATGATCAACCATTTCGAGAACACTACGTCGACGAAAAAAGAAGGTTGGTTTTTCACCCGAAGCTGCTCCTTACAAAGGTACCAATTTCAGCAGGAGGAGAGAATACCCCGGGGTGCGAAAATCACTTCGCTTTCGCATTTGAACCCACTCGAAACTTCCCTTCCCTGAGAAGAATTGGATTGCTTTAATCGACAAAAACTGTTCCACCACACGACCCCCCCCCCCCCTAGATGAGACCTAAAAGTTGAACGAAAGCTGACTAATCACTCCTTGTAATCGTAAAGAAAGAAAACAGATATTACACGATAAACCAACCAACAAGAACTTTGGCAGCGGGATTGTCCACGCCGATCGACTTGAGGATAGTGGCTCCATCATTTGTAACCTTGATTCCTTGATGTTCACCACTGCCACTTATTAGAATTTTATCCTGAACAATTGATTACAAAGACTAGACTGTTAGACTACTCCACAAAATCACTTGGACAGATAGTAACTAACCATGCCCTTAGGTCCAAGTGTGGATTTCACAAGATCCCCTATGGCGATGGCCCCAACGAATGAGCTCAGCCGAGCGGTTTCACCGCGCTCCTCCTGTGCGTTGTCTTTCAAAATTTGCACAGGCAGCATGTCCGCCACTGTAAAACTACTTCTTAATCTGCATTTCGGCTAAGGCACCGAAAACGGCTACCGAACATAGAGAGAGAAGAGAGGAAGAGAGTCAGGAGAAATGAAACTAGATTTTGAAGGATACCACAATTGGAAAGGCGATCATTTGAGCCCTTCAAGTTTTAAACATAAGCTAACGTTTCCTGCTCATGTTGCAAATGACATAATCGAGAGGAACGCAGAGAGCATTTACTTTGAGTAAATAACTGCAAAGGAGATCTGCTTATAACTGATGTGGCTGAAAAGTTTGGAGCCATATAAGCAAGTCTAAAAAGCTACAGCTAAGATCGGATTCAGCACAAAGAAAAAAAAGACAAAAAATAGTCGAAAAACACTTCAGGGAAATAGCATCAGAGAAGCACTCGATTGCTTGAAAAGAACCCATCGTTGCAGCAGAACTACTACTCAAAAAGGTTTGCATAAATAAAAGAGCACCAAATACCTCACAGAAACAAATACAAGTGGAGATGAATTTCTGCAACCTTGAAACTGTGCGACATAGTGCTTATGATGACGCCAATGTGAATGTCGCAGAGCAACTGTCTCGAGTTTAGGCTTCGACTCATCTACGAGGAACAAATGCCGCGAACATTCGACGGCAGTGTAACATGGCGGCGATTTGAGTGCATCGAAATTGATGCACGCAAAATTGCGTCCCACAGATTCCCACTTACCATACTACCTGCGTTTTCACGGCGCTGTTATGTGACCCACCGGGCCCGCAGCGTTTATGAAAACCTGGACTAGTTGAGCAGCGCTTCAGTCTCATGCAGTAGGGAGGGTATGAGATGTGACACTTCAAATTGCATCAAATAGGTTAGAAGCTAGGTCTATGGGGAGCTTTTACAGATATTTAAATAGTAAAATACGAGATAAAAGGTGCATTGGATCTTTAAAGAGTGGAGACCTCATTGCGTGCAGTCCAGCAGATAAGGCAAACATGTTTGCTCATCAGTTCTCTAAGTCGTTCACGAGTGGTGATGTCAGTGTTCCCGAATTTTCTTCGTCTGGCATCTCAACCATGAATGAACTGCCATGGTTTTATGGGGATCAGCTGTATGAACGGATTATGCGTTGGCCCAAGTCTACGTCTGTTACGCCTGACTTCATACCGCTGGTTTTCATCCAAAGGATAGCTGATATTATCTGTGAGCCTTTGGCGTATATTTTCAATCAGTCACTTATGAATGGAGAAGTACCTCAGCGCTGGATGCACTCTTTCATCACCCCTGTTCTTAAAAAGGAACCTTCCTCGGACCCGGCAAATTACCGAACCGTCAGCATCACATCTTTATTTTGTAGACTTTTTGAGAAAACTATTAAGGATCACATTCTTGGTTATGTTGCCGCTCACAGTATCATTCCACGTGCTCAACATGGTTTTATACCTGGAAGGTCGGTTGAGACGAATATGATTGAAAGTCTGGAAGACTGGACCGTCGTGCTTGATAATAATCTATGCTCTGACGTCATATACTTTGACTTTGCAAAGGCCTTCGACAGGGTCCCTCACAACAAACTAGTTCACAAGCTTGAGGTCTTGGGGTTTCATCCGACTCTTGTGAAATGAATTTCTAATTACCTACACGGCAGGACTTTTCAAGTCCGACTTGGCCAGGCTTCCAGACTT
>KZ345112.1:67968-89399 GCA_002352805.1 Teladorsagia circumcincta
ATAGGGGTTGTCGGGGGTCCTGATCACGAATATAAGATCCATTTTTAGCGCCGGCCAAGTGGCGCCGCGACCGAATCTCATCAATTCTCTGCAAATTTGTGTATAGGGGTTGTCGGGGGTCCTGATCACGAATATAAGATCCATTTTTAGCGCCGGCCAAGTGGCGCCGCGACCGAATCTCATCAATTCTCTGCAAATTTGTGTATAGGGGTTGTCGGGGGTCCTGATCACGAATAAAAGGTCCATTTTTAGCGCCGGCGCTAAATTGGCGCCATATGGCGAAAAATGGCGTCGCGACCGAATCTCATCAAATTCTCTGCGATTCTTGTATATAGGGGTTGTCGAAGGTGCTGATCACGAATATGGGATCCATTTTTAGCGCCGGCGCCAAATTGGCGCTATATGGCGCCAAATGGCGTTATTTGCCTATGTGTGCCCGTGACGCACGCGGTGCAATTCCAGGGTTCTCCGTGGCGAACAGGTACAGTGTTCGTTCTCATGAAATCAAACTACCCCTCAAAACGAGTTTCTGGCGAACCCTAGGGCTTCCATCTGATTAAGAAAAGCGAAGCAGTCACAAAGTTACCGCTTCTTAAACAGTATTCTAGAATTGACCAGTTATGGACGACAGGGAAAATGGTAGAGTGGGGGTTGTATTTGGAAGTGGTCTTGTAGATCCTAGAATAATGCAGACGGTCAAGCCAGACACTATTTCATATTCCCCAGGTATTTTCGGTAGGGTTGTTTTACCACAAATCGGGGACTTTGTACTGGATTGAAGGATAGGTGAGTAAGTAAGTGACTACTCAAGATTAGGTAATTATTTCAGATTTGGCCAAAGGTTGCCTAAATAGGGAGTCCGACTCCCTGATTATCACATCTGATTAAGCGAAGGTGCCTTGTGAGTGCTTTAGAGGGTCTAGAGTACAGCACGCGTGCACCCTATATTCGTCATTGAGCGTCCCTTCATTTCTATGAACAGGTAACTATACGCAAGCACATGGGAATAGCGGTGTCAGGAACCTTCCAAGCTATGTTACTGCAAGCGGCAAAATAGTAAGCTTCCCAAGGAGCCGATCACAGGACCTCTTCTCTCTGCGTCCAAACCACTGCCGCTGCTCCTCTCTACTTTATATTCTTTTCGGAGATATTCTTTTCTTCATATTCTTTTCTTTCTCGGCAGATAGTGGAAGCAGATTCTAACTCAGCGGTCCAAGGCGCATGTAGAGAAATGCATCAACTTTTCAACTGGCCGGGGCGCCAAATAGCGTCAAAGACTAAAACGGCTGTCATATTTGTAACCAGGGCCTCAGATAACCCCTATAGTTTACGCGAGTTTGGTTGAGACAATCACTTCCTCATTTATAATAGTTCAATCAAAGTAGAAACACTCACTCTACAGGATCTTAGGCTTTATGCCCTTTATGGCATCAACATAGCGAAATGTATAGAGGTGAAAAATATGAACCTTTCCACAACCGTCTTTAGTAATATGTACGCAAACCTATCACACCCCTCTATAATGTCTAATGTTGCAGAAATACTGAAAATATGCTAAAATAGTAAAAAATACGTGAAAATGATGTCTAGAAAACTTTTTACACTGATAGTAACGCTTTACAACTCACCTACTTGGGTGGTTTCCAAGGTGGTAGTCTCAGCCCTTTATTGGCATTTACCACTGTCACACTTCGGATACATTTGCTTTGACACTCTCCCATTTCAACTGAGACCATTTGGATCAATATAATAGAAGAAATACTTGTGATCCACAATAGGAATACAAAAACCATTGAGGACTTTTTTCTTTAGTATATAACAATATTTTGAAAGTAGATATTACCAATTTCAATGTGTATAAATGCAACTATCTAGACCCGGAAATAAAGGTAATGGCTAACAAGATCTGCACAAAAATTTATAATAAGAGATAATAATTTCCCAACGAAACGGTTTCCTAAGTATGCGTAGTACAGTGCGTACCAAAAGTATGTGGACACCCTAAAATCGGTTCTCACGGTCAGGTAAAGACTTCCTGTGCCATAAAACCTTTACCATTCAACTCCTCGTGGTTGATAATCCATAATGATTATTTGGGCAGAAGATTCCATTCTAGTTTAGCAATCTAATTTCGATGGAAAATTTTTTCTTTGTATCAAAAGTATGTGGACACCCTGAGGTAGATCATCTTCCCGCCCCAATTTCCTAACCTATGTTCATTTTTCTTGTGTTCCCTATTCTAGCCTTACTCCTCTTCACGGCAAGCATTTTTCTAAAGAGGACCAAGCAGAGGGAGTGGGGTCCTTATACAGCTTGACCTTCCAAATGCGAAATTGCACGTTAACCCTGTAGTACGCCCTCGTATGTAAGAGAAGAGATCCAGAATCTTGATGCTAAGCTCCCACACTGATCAAGGATTGACTTCAGCCGTTACTTGCTCGATAGAGCACAAGAATTGCCAGTACTGCCTCGAAATTCAGTTGGTCCGCTATCCATGCTCGCGCTTGAACGGTTTTCCCTCTTACAAAAAAGACCACTGGGTGTTCATTCAATTCAGTGAGCACATGACACGAGAGAAAATGAAGGATGCTTTGTGTATGGATGCTCAGGACAGGTTGGCGAGGCTGGATTCTCAGTCACAAAAAGAAAAACAAACTGGGACGTTGAACCCGGCCAGACACTGCTTTTGTTAAAATGATAAGATTGAAGTAAAAGACGCTCTGTGGGGATTTCCACCTCAGGCAATCACGACTGGTAAGAAAAAGTTTATCTTTGGCTATTGAATCGAGTGGATCGAGTTGCTAGTGGAGGGACCTTCGTTGTGACCCGCAGATGCACTCACAGAGACATTTCGAAGGAGGCTCAACAATTGTCTGGGGTGGTTTCAAGAGAAGTGAGAAATTGGAGATTGGCTTGCCATTGTGTCAGGTAGACAATTAGGATTATAGTGAGGTACCTTGATCCCGACTTCAATTTTTTTCGAGAAGCCAGCGTCACAAAACACTTCTCTTCAGCAACCCTGAGGGGAGGTCCTTGACACGTATTCTATTTGGAAAGACGCTTTCACGGTTTAAGTTGGCAGGTCGGCTTGCGTATTCCTTAGACCTCATCCTTATTGAGAAGGTACAGGGATAATGGTTCGCCGCCTCTGAGCCAGGAAACAGAAAGTAGTACCCCAGGTGACCTAATAAGTTGGTGAAATTTTCTGGTTAAGAAGAGTACTATGAAACATGTACCGGAAGCCTGGTTTAAAACACACTGAATGAAATGTTTCACCTTATCAGAGTCTTTGGTAGGTCTACCAGTCTTCGATTCTGAAGATATTTCTATTTCTCGAAAAGTGTCCACATAGTTTTGATACAAAGAAAAGAATTCCACTTAAAAATACTTTGCTAAACCGGAACGAAATTTTTTCCCAAACCATCATTGTAGGATATTGACAACGGAGAGTCGAATGGTTATGGTTACATGGCAGAAAACTTCTTCCGTTGACCCCTGAGAATCGATTTTATGGTGTCCACATACTTTTGGTACGCACTGTATTGGTATTTCATGCGGTATGAAACTTAATACAATATATGCAGCATTTCCTAGGATAGCTCGAAAATGGGCTAATACCAGTGAACAATTGAAAGATTCTGGACACTCATTAGACACACTACTCACATGCCTTACCAAGTATTTTATAAAACATGAGTTCATTGCATATGAGCCAAGCTTTTTTCTCTGCACACTGCTCCACCCAATACATTTTCATATAGAACTTTCTGAAATATTACTTCCAACTTTTGAATTTTTCAACAAGGTCTGCATAACACTGGGAGAAAAATAACCAACAGACAGGGTTTGGAAGAGGGTATCGAATCCACACAGTCACGAGGCTTATAAAGAATTTACGATTGCCTCTAGGAATGTCTTCGAATGTGTGGAGATCAAAGTGGTCATCGAGGCTGCCCGGCCCACATAAGAATTCTTCGGGAGCTCTGCGGCAATATACGACTAGAGTTTTGCTATTCCTCGGTCATCATCGACGTGAAGAGAGGGCTTCTACAGGAGGATACCACTTCAGCCATACTGCCGCTTAGCCGTGCTTCGACCAGAATGGGAAGAGATGGGAATGTTTGAACGATACAAAGAGTGATGAACGCCGCTGGACTTATTGTTCCGGACTTTTGGTTTCTTATACTTTCTAAGGAGATTGAACGGATCGAATTGCTCGGGATAGTTCCACGGCACATAGAAAATATGAGCTCGGCTTTCGTTCAATTTTTCTTATTCTTAACAATCATCCCTATTTCAGGTGGAGAGAATAAAAAAAAACATATACATCACACCACTCAAGTTCCATCATCTCACGCAACTGTGCCAGAGCTCTAGCAATGCTAAGACTATTTGCAAACTGCTCCTATCAATCGGCTTGACTATAGGCTGCTTGACCTTATTAGTGCTGTGCCATTCATGGTATAGCATTTTGCTTGTTACGAAATTTGGCTGACTCAATAAGTGCTCAACCGAAGTTGTATCAGAAAAGCTTCTCTTTATTGCAATTTTCTAACATTTCATGAATTTAGTACTTTTGGAGGACTTTTCTCGAAATTTCTCGTCATGTCCATGAGCTGTGCTGATGCAGCTTTGTTGGTTCGAGATGTCTGGTTTCTGTCAGTCGTATCTCTGCAAGCGGTCGCTGGCTATGCATCAACTATAATTTCTTTATCTGTGGCGATGAAATGTAGAAGTTTGCACTTCCACGTGAACTGGAAGGTAAGTGATGTATTTATTTTGTTGTCTGCAGAAAGGCGACCACAGTGAGCTCATGCAGGCTAGCCAGCCAGCATTGCTTTTCCTGAAAAATTGCCAGGGCAGTCTTATCGCCGAAGGCAGATTAGGCAATGTGCGGAGATTCAAAATAGTAGAATGAAATGAACCATGCTCTGAAAAGGCGGAGTTTGAGCTGCCACCTATTGCCTCACTGCTGTAGCTGCGGTTGCTAAAAATTTCATCATCATTGTCGTCTAGCATTTCTACTTTGTTCTAATCAGTTCAAATGCGTCATGATCCAAAATTTGGCTACATGGGAGAAGTTACTCAACATGTCTCAGCAATACTCGCCTTATCAGTGCTCAGCGAAGCATAGTCGATCATTGTATATAATCAATTATTCCCCATGCTTCAGTTATTACTGGAAGCTCGCTGTCTAGAAGTATCCTCTGTTGCGAAATAGCAATTTAGAGACTCGGATTACAAGGGCATCTGATCACAAATAATTAATACTGTATGAGTGTACCTCCATTACCGTCCCATATCTCGTCTTCAAAAAGTATCCAAAGCCCGAAGAAGGTGGGTGTCCCCCAATAAGCCCACCGCGCGGCGATGGAAGAGACGCAGATGCGGCAAGGAACGAGTCGCAGCGCATGCTGTGCGATATGAGACGTGGAATCGTGCACTCTATTCAACCTGACGCCTAGCCGCCACAGTATGCGCTGCGACTCGTTCCTTCCCACATCGGCGTCTCTTCCTACCCACGCGGTGGGCCTCTTAGGGGACCTCCGAGGAAGGGTGATTAAGCCTGTAAGCCCTTATTTCCTGAATTCTCTTTGCTGGCATTCCTCCTATGTTTCATGCGGCCTTTTGCTTACCGAGTTCGAATATGTTTGTTCGTTTTGCTCATCATGCTTTATGATTTTGCATGGTACTTGCAATTTTTATGATCATACTTTCTTTTTGTGCTTTTGTTCACAATAGCTCGTGTAATAAGTACATAAATAAGTGAGTGAATGCGTAAATACCCACCCTTTCTGATATTACATTTGAGGGCAAGTTCGGGCCAATATGGGGTAGTATGGCGATTGAAGTTGAATGTAGAGATGGAAAGTGGAACGACAATGAAGCCTTCAAGTTTTCGGAGTTTGACAGCAGAACTAAAGGGAGGGCAAAAATTACGTTAATACGACAAATCGTGGCAAACTGACATTTTATTGTAAAGCAGGAGCTCTTCACATACCAACAAGGGTGGTAGGGTGTCGTGTGATAAGGCAGCAGGTGAGTCGATTGACGCGTTGACGACATCGCGTGTTTTGGGTTTTCGCACCGCGTAGGACAAGAACGATTTTGCGAGCGAAGCCGCCTCACATCAATTCCATGGATTTTGAGCTGTAAGTACGCAATACTTAGATGCGATCAAGTGTTCTCGATGATGCTCAATGTGTCTAACTTGTCGGGAGTGACAATGTTGAAATTTTGACCGAAATGGCGTCTTAAGGTCATGAAAAGGCAAATTTTGCTCACTCCCGCTCTAATATTTCGAAATTAATTTTGACGTATATTCAGTGAAAACACATATCCTCTCATACGAATAGGTTTCTACAGGGTGGGCAAAAATTACGTTAATACGACAAATCGTGGCAAACTGACATTTTATTGTAAAGCAAGAGCTCTTAACATACCAACAAGGGTGGTAGGGTCTCGTGTGATAAGACAGCAGGTGGTTTCTACAGGGTGGGCAAAAATTACGGTAACAAGAGGTTGTCGCAGAAAATTTTCAGTTTAAACACCAGGAGTTTTTGATAAATATTCTATGTATTTATTTTGATACTGAGTGTTTCGCCTTTATTTTGTCATATGAGATATAACAACTTCGAATTCGATCTTCGTTCTTCTCCGAGAAACAATCCCTACTTTGCTCCGCGGAGCTGCTTGATTGTGTTACATAGCATGATTATTCAGAGGCTCTATGAAACTTCCGTGGACCACCATTACGAAGTGCAGTAGGCTGTCTACCAGAAACAATAGGCCTGAACCTGAGAGGATTGCATCTGCGACTTTACGAGTAATCTCTCGAAGTTCGGTGCGAGGGGGCGCCGGAAGCCAGCTCGTTCAATCTGTCGTTTGGTCGCTGTAACTTCTACTAAAGTTTCATGCAACGATTTGCGTGCACATGTCTCAGCAAAATGGTTTGCTAGCATCAAAATGCTTTACTCCTAAGTGATGCGGGGAAATTGAACAGAAAACAAAAATGCTAAAAGACATTGTCTCGATTCCGTAATGGTCTTCATTTGTCGATCGTTTTCCCTGATGAGAAGAGATTCTGCCGTCGAAATATCTTCCAATAGGAAGAGCACTCAGACTAATATCAGAGAGAAGCCAGCCAGCCATTCAGTAATGGTTTTCGCAGAAATCATGAAGACGGGAATCACGATTCGAAGGCACTTCGGATGATTGCTGCTCAAGGTATAAAGCTGGATAGTAAGAATCAGCTCGACTCTTTTCCGTCTCGGTTGAAGCTTCAGACAAAAAAGAGCTCCAATATGAAACACGGGGCGCCCGCCCGGATTGCCCAAAAATTGATGCCGACACAATATCGTGGATTTCATCATATTGGAGAATCAGGAATGTAGTTGTCCCAACTCAAGTCCTCTGAAATGCTGTGTTACGTGTGCTGAAGGCAAAGCATTACTACAAGCATAAGGGTAAGATCGACAAGCTGAGCAGTAGTTAATGAAAGCCTCGGACATACTCGGTAACACCTACCTACACAACAGGGTCGACGACCTTCTGGGAAATCTTCGTATACCTACCAACACAGAAAGCGGCTACTCTAGGGAGTAATATTGTTTCCTTTGTGATAACCTTCCACCATTATGAAAGTGTTGTTGCTTTGCCACTTCTCGGTCTTATCACTTTTTTATAACCGATTTGTGTTGTTACCGTAATTTTTGCCCACCCTGCATTCACTGATACTATTTTTTATCAACATGTTTACGTTAGTGAAAAGAAAGGAAGGAATGAGGTAAACAGACATTTTGGTGAGGTTCGGAAAACCCCTGCCAAACTAACGACTATTCGACCATTCTGAGAGCTACGTGTTTATAATGTTTGCTAATGTATGGCATATAGAATGAGCACAATAGAGTTGGGAAGAAGTTTTGCAGTTGCGGGAAAAAGCGGTATCAACATGCTGACGCGCATGCGTGTCAGTCTGTCGTCAACTTGTTAATATATCTTTGATATATTGAAGCAACAGTCCCAACAACTTTTTGCCTTTGACACTAATGGCATTGAACGATGCACTAGCACCAAACAATAACATAAAAAGGGTGACTGAACAAAAAACTCATCTTGGAACCGCTAGAAAGGGCGCTGAACCGCTTTGAATGGGCGTGGCCGTGAATCGGTCGAGGGTATTGCAGCCGATTCCCAAAACGCCCATTTGAAGCAGTTCAGCGCCTTTTTTTAGCAGTTTTCGAAGGTGAGTTTTTTGTTTGGTCACCCTGCTTACGAACCCTTATAGAAAAGTCGTAATCGCTGCCTTTGATTATTGCCTATATTACAATAACTGCTATTCAACAAATAATCTGTAAAATATGATAGATCAGCAGGTTTGTAATATCTATAGTTTTTTCTTGTTGATTCACCATACGTATAGAAGGCGTGATAGCCGTTAGTGGCTACGATAGAATAAAAGCCACGACTGCGAAATCTGCTGCGTGAATTTTAAGATTTTCATACGTGATATTATTAAGATCTTGACTTATATTAATTTTATTCATGACCAATGCGTTTCAGTTGTTCTCTTTCTGTTTTGCATCACTTTAACATAATTAACAAAGTGATCTTTTAAGCGCGTAAAAATAATGCATAATTGTTGTGCTAACAGTTTGACGCTACTTTTATGTGCACCTGTAATATATCCAAACTCTGTAGGGTTTTGTAGTTTAAGTAACGCATATAGGCGGATCTGCATCTACAAATGTAATAATGTTATTTCAAACACAGAGGAACGTATGTCTCGATATCAACGAATGCCTGTTATTGCATTTTACTAGTCCTTAACTATTGATAGTGTTTTCATCAATACAGATTTGTTGTTGATATCATAAGTAATGCCATTTCCCTTCATTATGGTGCTCAAGTAGAAGTTTTGCAAATCATTCCATATTATTACTAGCTTCATCGAGTCATCAAGGGAACAAAAAACGTAACTTTTATGATATCGTACTATTATCTCGTACGTATGTGTTCCCCTTTATTGTCATCCCAGCATATTGTATTCCACAGCCATTGCATGTTGAACGGTGTGTAACATTCTTTGTGTTACATTTTGTACCTGCTTCTTTATACATATTGATGTGTAATCATGTCACATGCGATACGATGCAATTCTTAATATTGGTAATACTGCATATTCTACGTTTCTCGTTACACTTGCAATCATCATTGTTATTTCTTGAATCGTTGAGTACGTAATAGTCAACCACGTCCCTTACCTTGAAAAAATTTGTTTTTGTGAAGTAGTAAGCCGATTTTTTTTGCAACTAGATCTAAGCTCACACGCGGCCAAACACGTGTGCAGAGGAGTGTCTCTTTAAGTTTGAATGTTTTCTTTTTTAGCTGCTGCAGCTTCTCGTTCATTTTACACAGCCCGCTGCTGGTTTCTCACCGGCCCTTGTAATGATGACCAACCTTCCTGGTTACTCCGTCTGGCATTGTTGTGCAATACCAGCGAATCCTTGAGTAAGCAAAGGGGTGGTTGCTTCATTGAATGTGAAGAGCTCACAACCGCCATCTAAGTCCACTCTTACATTTTTCAATCTGTACTCGCTAAAATTGAAAATAGCACACGACGCGTTACCATGCGTTGTGGCTACTATCTCAAAGCACTCTGTGGGAACTCCGTGATGAGTTATTTTGCCTTTCACTGTATCACAAATCTCTTAGTAGATTATGATACGAGTGTAGTTTCATTCCAGTCTATTTTGAAAAATGTTCCTTGACGAGTCTTGATAGTAGTGAACAAAGAGTTTTTTTGAACTTGTGTCCCAACCTACTCAAGCACATACTTTTTTTCAACACACCCACTCCACTTGGCATTATCGGTCAAAAGAAACGATCACGCTGGCTTCCACGTGGATTGGCTACCCTGGCGTTATCAACAGATAAGGCAGGGATGGTAGAGTGGTTGAAGGAAGCGTTCACGCTCGCTGCCACGTTGAAATTGCTACCCACGCGTTATCAGTCGACAAAGTGTGAGACAGATAAATTCGGACGAGCGTGACCCCCTTGAAGATACGATACCATAAGATAAGGAGGTACGGCTGTTGAGAATAAGGTGCACTCTAGAATGAAGACTGGGTAACGTGTCATATCTTCCCGCCGCCATTGCTACCCTTTCCACATCGATGAGTCTCGATTTTTGCCTAACGGAATGGATTTTGGCGGCTTATCACTCCGTTGATAGGGCGTTACTGCCAATGAAGCCTAACGTGTCGAAACATTTGGCAGGACCCTTATCCACTCCAGTATACTGCATTTCTTATCGTCTCTACGAGAATTATCTGGACACTTCCATTGAGAGTGTAGACCCATGTTTGCACCTCTGAAGGCTACGGGTTTGATCCCTGCCGAGGCTCAAAACCATGCCCTGCAAAATATACAAAAATGGTTCTAGTACCAGCGTCAGGCCCAGGTTGACAGGCTGGCTGATGAAGACTCCCTTTACAAAAACTAACGTCTAAAGTCACAAAAAAGAGTCAGTCATGAAGCTAGGACGTCACCCGGAAGTGGCGCACAGGACCCCCGCCCGAGTTCTGTGGACAGTATGCCAGGTCTGCCGAGGAGTGAAGGGCCTCGGCCAAAGAAGCTAGTTCGAATTGGGGGCCTGAACGTCGGATCACTGACAGGAAAGTCCCGGGAGGTTGCTGATCTAATGACACGCAGGAAAATCCAAGTCCTATGCCTGCAAGACACGATGGAAAGGAGCTAAGGCCAGGGAAATCGGAGAAGGTGTCAAGCTGTACCGCAATGGGGACGACACCAAGCGGAACGGCGAAGCGGAGTCGCTCAAGAACTATTATGTCCGCTGTGAACAGGATCAGTGATCGGATAATGGCTGTGAGGATAAACACAAAGGAGGGATACTGAACCGTAATCTCCGTATAAGCACAGCAAGACGGTTGCTCCGAAAGTGAGAAGGACGAGTTCTATCTGCGCCTTGACCATTCCATGAGATCGATTCCGGACGGCGACTACCTAACCATAGCAGGTGATCTAAATGGCCACGTCGGCAGTGCCAGGAGAGGACTGGAAAGGGTGCTTGGAAGAAGAGGGATAGGAGTGAGGAACGCCGAGGGAGAGAGGGTTTTGGACCTGGCTACGGCACACGATTTGGGAGTGTGCAGCACGTTCTTCGCAAAAAGGGAGTCTCAGAAGGTAACTTACAGCAGTGGAGGGCGACAGACGGACAGAAGCTCGAAAACGGATGCCGTCTCCATCGTCAAGCAAGTGATAGAGAAGTATAGAGAGAAGCGCCGACCCTGCTATCTGGCCTTACTCGATGTGGAAAAGGCATTCGACCGCCTACCGCGAGCAGTACAACGCCCCAAAACACCTGATCTCTTTGGTGAAGGACATGTACAATGGGGCCAAGGCAGTCATACGCACCTCACATGGTCGAACAAAAGAGGTCAACATCCAGGTTTGATCCACCACGAATCAGCCCTGAGCTCCTACCTCTTCCTCCAACACTAGATGTACTGGTGAAGGGGCTCACGGAAGGACCGCTTAAGACTATCCTCTTCGCTGACGACATCGCCCTGATAGCGGTCAGCAGAGAAGAACTCCAGAGCAAGGTGCAGAAATGGCAGGAAGTGCTGGCAGAAGTTGGGCTCCGGCTGAATGTCATAAAGACTAAGTTCCTGAGTCTTGAAGAGGAAACAGAGCCAATTGTAAACGGCCGTGGAGAAAAAATCGAAGCAGTGGAGGACCTCCTTTACCTTGGGAGCGACGGTAGTGTGGATCAGGCAGTTGAAGCAAGGACGAACGCGGCATGAATGAAAAGGAGGGAGTCTAGTAGAATCCTCTGCAATCAAAAGTGCTCTAGAACTCTCAGAGGGAAGGTGTACCGAACTGTAGTGAGGTCTGCGATGCTATACGGTAGCGAGTGCTGGCCTCTAAATAAGAATTACGAGAGGAAGCTTCACGCCGCTAAGATGAGGATGCTGAGATGGGCTTGCGGCTGGACAGAGTCAGAAACGAGACGTCATGTCGTTAACGCAGACTGCCCCGATCCAGTTGAAGGTACGAGAACAACGTCTGCGATGGTATGGGCACGTTTTAAGGAGGCCACATGACCATCCGATAAGAACAGTGATGGACTTCGAAGCACAAGGTAAGCGACAAGAGGAGCCCCAAAGGAGAGGTGGAGAGATGTCATCAAGAAGAACCTCACTGAAGTCAGGGCCACGGCAGAATGAAGATAGAACAAAGTGGCGAAGACTAATAAGAACAGCGGGCCCTGCGACTGTGCGGGACTAACGGTAGGGAGAAGAAGAAGAAGAAAAAGAAGAAGAAGGCGTTATCAACCGAGAATGTCTGACGAGGAATGCACAGTTGTTCAGTCCGGCCATTTGTGAAGAGGTATAATACGCTGTACTCGTCTTGCGACGCTGAGCTCAAATCCGTTTTCGGTGTCTGCGGAACGATTCTCCGAAAGAAGTTACGAGGGATTTTATAGTGGTGCCCTATACAGTGGGTTTTAGACGTGTGTGGACACCTCAAATTGCACATTCAAAAGGTAACTAAGAGGCCTCGTGTTTTGAAACCCTTCTCAATCGATTCCTCGTAGTCGATAACCCATCTATATAGATCATTTATGCACCTTTTCAATGTGCAATTTGAGGTGTCCACATGCTTTCAAAACGCACTGTATAGGGCGCCACTGTGAGAAAATCCCTCGTAATTTCTTTCAGATAATCGTTCCGCAGATACCGAAAACTGAATTGAGCTCAGCGTCGCATGGCGAGTATAGCGGACTACACCTCATCACAAATGGTCGAACTGACCAATTGAGCATTCCTCGTGAGATAGAAAACTTTCGGGCGTGCGTAGCCCCATGGAAGATACGATATCATCAGACAAGAAGGTACGGCTGCTTGGAATGATGTCCACTCTAGAATGGAAGCTGGACGGTGACGATGACGGTATGATACCTAGCACGCTGTCATTGCAATCTCTTCCACGTCGACACAAAGATGTTTTTGCTGCCTTACCCCGCCGTTGATGAGGCGTCATTGACGCTGAAACACTAATCGCCCTTGAGATGATGCACTCCGTTGCGTCTTGAAAGTTGGTATTATAGGTAGCTTTGAAGTCGCATGGCCACTGAGATGAGCCCATCACTTTCGAAAAATGAAGTGGAGGTGTGAAGTGTGGACCTCCCTCGGAGAAAAGGTGAAGCAACTTAAAGTGCACTAAAAACGAGAGTGATGTGTATCGCTAGATAGAAAAAAACTTATCGGCGCTAGATTTAGATATTACTTGTCAAAGAGGGAAAGGCGCCTTAAAGAACAAAAAGAGAGTGGGCGGGACGCAAGAATGGCACATAAACGGTTGAAAGGTAACCCCTTACGTTGACGCCATTCGTCGCTAAGGCGTCTGCTTGCTCAGAGACCTCTATTAATTTTAGAACATCGGAGCGCCACACTCGGCTATTGGTGAATTGTCCAAAAAAGGCAGCATAAATCCAAACTAAGAAGTCGCTGATAAAACATTCGAACATCGGTTCTTTAATTTCAGATATTGGTAATAACTTCACTGTCAATGTATATCGTACATTCAGTCCTCATCGCAGGGTTGCAAGTATGTTTCTATCATAATGTTGCAATTTTCTTTCATTTACAAGGCTTCTCATTGTTAGAGGATGAGTGGAGCGGAAAGGAGGGAGAAACTGCAATTTGGTAAGATCTATTCGTATATCTGGGTGGAGGTTTCGTTCATCCAGTTTACTTTCGTTCACGTAGTTTATTAACAGGATTGGCGTCGGCAGTGTAGAACAACATATTTAAGAAAGCTGGGCATTAATAAAATCCATAAGGATCGGAATAAAGAATTTGTTGAAGAGCAATCACACTTTAACCCCTGCACTTATTTGCGAGAGTTTGACAGAGGGACGGCATAGCTGTCTCCAGCTTCTCACGTTCGAACAAGAGTGTGATGGGGACCATCCCAAAAATTTTGCAAAATGTGCGAAGCACCTTTGGCTACTGATCAGAGTCACTTCAGATATTGCATAATCAGGGCTCACGACAAAGATGAATCTGAGATAGCTCCCTTGTGTCTCATTTGAATTTTTCAGCATTGGTACGCTTTCCATTACTATGAGATCGAATGTTGAAAATGCATAGCACTTCAAAGCAACGGTGTAATTGCAATTTTGACCCCATTCGCTATTCGCAGTGCTAAACATATATTCGCAGTGCTAAACCTCGTGCAGAGTTTTCAATGTTTAGACAATGCAGATACTTCGATATTTAACAACACCGGAACCATGCACAGTGGGCTTGCCAGGTCGAATTTGTTTCTCTATACGCTACGTAACAGCATCCTGTATGGTGTGTTTCGCTGCACTGCAGGTAAGCAAGGCCTTTCAGCCCATTTGGGGCAACAAATGATTTAGATACTTTGTGAAAGGACAAGGCCTCAATTTACTCGGTAGGAGTTCGATTGAGCCCGAGGATCAATTCAATGTGCTTTCGCAAATGTGGTAGTGCTTCGTCGCAACCTGGTTCTCAGAATATGAGATTTCCCAGTATTTAATTACTTATGCTGCAATTCTCCTTCACAAAGGAGGAGGTTCTAGAAAATGACTGACAAGGGAAGGATGGTAGGTCGAAGTGGCCGTTTAGAATGGATGTATATCGCTTGATGCGTCTTTGAACGCTGATTCCAAATCTGCCTTCCGAATCTGGTGAACGATTCTCTGAACAAAGTTATGAAGCAAAACAGCCCCGCGGTAGTGGTCAGGACTCACAATGAAAATGTCGAAGGATCGGTCCCTTATCGTGATTGCTGTTTTGCTTTCTTTAGGAATTCACTTAAATGAGCCGTTCAGTTGCTTCTCTGAAGAATGGATAACAGTAAACACAAGAAGGGACCGATCCTACGATGTTTTAACTGTGAGTCCCTCCCACTGCCGTTGCGCTGCATGGCTTCATAACCCCGCTCAGAAAATCGTTCAGCAGATTCGGAAGGCAGATTTGGAATCAGCGTTTGAAGACGCGTCACAAGGTGTGCATCTCATTTCAAACGGCCACTTCGACCTACCATCCTTCCTTTGTGAGCATCATGGGAATACTGGTCCGACTTTGGTGTTGATAATGCACTTAGCAATGAAGCGTCGCTCGAATCAGGTACCATGCAGGGAGTTGCAGGCTGCGCGACGTGAATGAGCGCTTTTTGAAGCAGAGGGAGAACTGTCAAAAAACCAAATACAAGTAAGTGTTGCATGAAGTTAGGGAAGCATTAATACTGGTTTGCTGATCAGAAAAAAACCTGGCCAGAAGCACTTTTTTCATCAAGGGGTGGTTCCCAATAACATCGATACAAGCTTGAGTACACTCTTGCAACTCTTGGTGATCGTGGCCTAAGGGTGGGTGGTATAATTTGCACCAAGTCTGTGCAGCACTGCCCTTACGTGAATGCGGTTACGGTAAACACAACACGCGTTCCGTACTAACCGAAAACCTCCAGACATGAGAATAATGAATGAAATAAAATATCTCGATCTGGCTCATTGCGCAGGGTTGCGTTCCTGTAGATAACCCTCATATGTGTTGCCAACATTCCTTCATTCCTGATTCCAAAACTCTGCTTTGAGAATTGCCCAAGTAATTCCTCAAATTCAGTTGGCATTCTGCCTTCTCATTAAAACCTGCTGTTCCAGTGGCGGTCATTCCAGCCAAGAACATCAGAGAACTTGGACGACTGCTGCGAATGAATGTTACATACGATGTGCTTCAGAGGCGAATTTACGATAAAAAAGCAACCCATTCCAAATTAAGTTAGAGATGGAGAGTGGTGCCAGGAAGAAGGAAAAACCATGAGAAACGGCCTAGAACCAATAGGAACCTTTCCCTTGCCCTTGATCTCGGCATTGACGCCACTCCAGTCGTTGTGCCCTCTTCAATATAACGCTCTCTCTGCTATCCAATCACTCGCCGCGTATGGACTTGTCCCGAGTGACTAGATAGACGGTGGGCGGAGCTCGCAGGACTCGTCATGATTGAGCCGTGCTAGCTCTCTAAGGTCAAATCTTCCGCTACCAATCTGTCCGCACACTCAAGAGGTAGGCCGTTTTCCGCTCCAGGCAATTTCTCCCTTCTCCGACCATCGTTCTTTCCGTGGAGTCCTCCTTTATACGTGTACGAATCGCTATAGGTTGTCCCATAAGTTTGTCGCACTTTTTGTACTCGCTACAAAACCTATTTTGATATTTCTAACTATGATCAAGTAGGTACAAGTAGCCTATCACGTCAGTAACTTATCCCCTAGTCATGCCCGCCCAAGCTGTTTACTTCAAGTTTGAAATTCAAAAAGAGAGCCGTGTTATTCGCGCTTTGATCCATGAACTTCTACTGGCCAGAAATTGATCGACGTCCGAAGGAACACTTGTGTTGCGAGATAACTCTTCGTCGTCATGACATACGGTCAGAATGGCGAAATCAGATTCGCTCTGGGGGCTACAGCTTAGAGCTATCTTGTGTTGCCTTTGATATGCTCAACCATACCAGGAGCACGATTGAAAGAGTTATGCCCTCCTCTGAAAGGCTCGGTCAAAGAAACTTCGAAAATTGGTCAGTAACCATAAGAGTGCAACGCGAAATCACTCGGTTTCTATGCTGTTCCATCCCTACGCAGTAGCAAAACATCGCCGTTTTTGTTGTCGAGAAGCGGTTGCTCTATGCCAATCGTCTGCAAAAGCATCAGTCAGACAGACCAGAAGAGGATAGAAATTGTCAACTTCAGCGAAACGTTTACAGCTAAAAGCAAATCTCGGAACAGCCTCTGGGATTTCCTGCTCAGCTCAGGCATTGCAACAGACAGAGTCTCCCGTAATCAACGCCTGTGGATGTTAAAGAACTTCTAAATAGTGCGCTCAAAATTCAATTTTCAAAAATGAGATGGCGCCAGATGTTGTAGCTCCGTAGAGAAGCCCTACCGGATCCACCGTGCATCGGTGATCAGCTTACTGTTGAAGGCCAACTGCCGTCCTTGCCAAGAAATCATCTAACTAACACAAACATCCGGAGAAGAAGTCTAAATCGACTTCACCGCCTTTTCAGCGTGGAACTGCCGATCTTTCAAGATCACGGCATCGACTCTGTGGTAGCTCATCTGCAACAAACCAGTGATAGTGATCGTCCATTAATTTGTAAATGGATATTGCTTTTTGTTGAGATACTCTTAGCTCAAAAATGTCTGAAAGTGGCACGAACTTGCGAGACACCCTGATATTTTTGTCTTGTTAATGCACTACCTTGCCGTTTCCAAAACTCAGCTTCTCAGCGCTCGTCTTGCTCATAAATAATAATATGCTAACAAATAAACCCCTTCTCTGTCACTAAGAAACGTTTGTTGGATTCCTCAACTCCGTAGTACCTACCGAGATATGCTCCTTCAATACCTTGATACGGATACACAGCTCGCTTTGAAGTATTAACTGTATGTACAAGTCTAAGGCTGAGGTGCCGTATAGATCTCTGCTGTTATCATCCCGTATGAAAGCAGAAATGTCCGAGGAACCCGACAGAGATCACCAAACTAATACAGATAAAACTGCGACAGTATCCTATCGAAACGGAGCGCTCAAAAAGGTGAATGTTCTGTGGGCTTGCCTGTTTTCCATAATTTTTGCGTGCTCTGCACAGCCATTTGGTCTTTCTGACAAAGTGGAGTGGTCGGTCGATAAGAGAATAAAGGAGTCATTGATATCCCAGTCAGAAACTGTCTCATCTAGTGATGACATTGTGGACTAGAACTGAAACAAATCCATTCCTTCAGTTTTCGATGGTCGTCGAGCGAGCCGTAGCGCTATGGAAGCGCCAGCAGTACGAGTCTTACGAACCAAGACTAGGAATAACTTCAGCATTCGTATCGGTGAAGATCGCAGAAAAGTGTTTAAAATGAAGTTTGCAATCTACAGTTGGTAAGTTGCTCGTATTCCAGATTGTCTTATCTTTTGGTGTAATGGCATGGGTCGTGCAGAATGTAGATTTCACATCTCATCTCCTCTTCTGCATTGCCGTCACCGAGAATACTGTCGACAGGCTCACGAATGTGACTTATGCTCTTTGTGTCGTCGATTTAATTACGCTGATCGGGATTATATCATTGCACGTATTTAACAATTATGCGATGGAATGGTACGTCGTAGATCATTAATATACTCGCTGTATTTTGTGCTGTCGGCAAGTATGATGACTGGGACGGGTTTCTGAGCGGGGTTGCGTAGAACGGAGCGCTGAAAAGAAGCCTTCTAAGGGGAGTGCCTTCTAGTTTTTGGCATTCAAGCTTAGAGCTCACAGAGCACTTCCTAGGGAGTCAAAAAATTTAGCTAACTGTTGCATAGTGGGATTTTTTTCGCTCGCTGGTCATGAATGAGCCCATGAACTCTTAAACAAGATGCACTTTTGGCTATTTAGCGTCAAACTAGCACTTTCTCGCTCTCAATCGACTGGGCAGGCGCTTGGTGTAGCACTTATCAGTGACTTTATCGCGAGAGTGACATTCACTTCTAAATCATAGATGAGGCTCGGATGTCGCTTGGGTTTCTTGCAACATTTTTCCTTGACATCTGTAGTGTTGCGCTGGCGCGGCGTTTGAGATTGTAATACATGGTATAACCTCACCTTAATACACAGGTGGGAAACTGATAATGAAGTAGGACCTTTGAAAGTGTGGGCTGATGGCACTAGTATACAGTGATGGTGGGGCATAAATATGGGGGCAAGACAGAGCTTCAGGAGGTTATTTTGTGAAACAACAAGCAGGTTTCTTGGTTAGGGCATCGAAGTCCTAGTAGCTCTCAGCATACAGTAGCGCTCAAAAGTGTTCGGCCAAATGCTTTTCCGACTGTAACTTTTTTTGGTGAATCTATTTGGTGCAAATTTCGAATAGTCTCGAGGAAAACCTTCTCCTACAAATTCAGCATATTAGCATATTAGTGATTGATAGGAGCGAGAGTGGAGGAAGAAAAAAGGATTCAGAGAAATCCTTTTCTCTTCCTCCACTCTCGCTTCTATCAAACACTAATATGACCAAAAAATTCAAATTATTGTAGAAATCTTATTACTGAACCGAACAATCGATCGCATAATAAATAATATTGAGCTGCTCCGATAATTATACTTTCTCAGTAACCTCCGAAAGTTGCTGAACTCTTAAGAGGACCTGAATATGGAATCAGTAAATGAATTTGTGTCTACAGCGACAACTTCCTCCATCCTCTTTAGATATGGGGGGTTTCTCGCCTGGAAGCGTAGCCCTTTTCTTGCCAAATGATTTCTTATCCTTTTTCATGATGTCCTGATAACGCTTAAGACATGCGGATAAATTTCTGCTCCCGTGAAAGCACGCCATGTTGTCGAGATCACTCTTGCACAGTTGAGGTGCGATAATTTGTACAAATTTGAAAATCTTTTGCTAAAAGACGAAGTCAGTACCGTACAGCTGTCACGTGTGGATACACAACACATTCTGAAATCTACTGTTACATCTGCGTTCAATACTTCTCCAATAATATGCACTGCTCCAGCATCTTTTACAGACTACCATTGTCGGGCCTCCATTTCACGGATGGCAGCTGATACTTTGAATCAAAATGTTTTCCGTCAAGACGCCACATATGCATTGCGCCGTCGCCGTCAAACATTCTGTATTTACTTTAGTAGCTCCAGATGACGATGTAGTCCTTTGGGGATCTCCAGTTGAGGCCTGCGCAGACTCATTCCTTTTCCTATCACTTGGCAAACAAACACCTTCACGGGATTCGAGAAGTGATGAACGCGGATGTAAAAGGTGGATTTTTGAAGGTGTTCTGCATCCAGAGGTATGGCATCTGTGCGATAACGACTTTGTCTCTTACTAAGAAATTTGCACATTGCATCGCACCTCAACTGTGAAAGAGTGATCTTGACAGCATGGCCTGCTTTGGACGGAAGGAGAAACCTATAAGCATTTCCTGAGCATCATCGAAACACTATATGGAAGGACTCAGAATTCTAGTACAAGAAAAAGAACCACAGTTATAGTCGAGAAAACCGTCATATCATAAGAAAAATGGAGGAAGTTGTCTCCGTAAGCAGTCAATTCATTTACCGTTTCCATCCTCAAGTTTTGCTAAGATTTCAGCAACTTCAGAAGTTTACCGACAAAGTATAGGATCAGCTTAACGTTATTTATCATACGATCGATTGTTTGGTTGAGTTGTAAGATTTCTACAATAATAGGAATAGGAATTTCTACATTCATAGGAATTTGGTAATACTCGGGAATTTCCAGAGAATTTCTTCTTCCTCCACTCTTGTTCCTATAGAACAATTATATGCTGATCTAGTGTGAAAGGCTTGCCTTAAGAACATATTGAAATCTGAACTAATTGATTTAGCAGAAAAGATGTTATGGCCGGGAAAGCATTTGACCAAATACTTTTGAGCGCCACTATACATTTCTAAGGTCTCAGTTTCACGTTTTTTATTTGAAATGTGAAGTAGTCACTCGGAAGCGAACTGGAATTTCATCTCGATATGTAGTTGGTCTTTTAAGATCTATCACTCCTAGAAGTTGCAACTCAAGATCTTTTGCTCATCTTTATCACGAGTTGAGAATGCGCTTCTTGAAAGAGATTGATAAGTTTTAGCAGTTAAATGAATTGTCAAAGGCATATCAAGCGCAACTCAGTGAGAGCATGAGAATGTAGGGTAGGTACTATAACACAGGTGCAGACGATGCCAAAAGTTGGATATAGCAGGCATGTAGTCACAGAACTAATTCCCAAAATGGCTCTCACAGACGTGTGTAGGGAAGATAAAGACGGGAAAATTTGGAACTGTTCGCGGGCCATGCGAGCGATGCACAAGTGGAGATCAATGAAGACTTCTCCATGGCTGATCATTTCTTCATCCAAAAAAACCTTGGCAATACAAGCCATAGGCATGGAAAAGCTAGCAGAAGGAACAGCATAAATCGGATCTGAAATCTCAGCTTGGATTCTATCTGACCAGGAAAGGATGATGAGTCGAAATGGCCATATGAAATGAGACATGCATCGAGGGATGTGGTTTCGGACGCTGATCTCAAATCTGCTTCAGAAATCTGCCAAACGATTCGCTGAACTGAGTCACGTGGGTTTGTTTGTTTTCCCATATAGTTTAACACAGTCAGGAGTCGGCCTCAGCACTAGCTGCATTCAACATAAAGCGTAGCGGGGCATCAGATGTGTGTTGGTGGCCTAGTGGTTACAGTGCTGGGCTCTCGGTCTCGAGGTCAGTGGTCCGGATTCTGGCGGGTGTTTACTCTTTGCATTTTTTGGGACTGACGGTTTGGTGGCAGTGGAACATGATTCTTCCTTCAATGGTCAATCCTACATTGCTTTTCGATGA
>KZ345112.1:89499-105022 GCA_002352805.1 Teladorsagia circumcincta
GTTTGAGATCGTTGACTTCGAGGTTTTTACCAATTTGCGCGCTTTTAGATAGGGTTAGGGCGCGCCAGCATCCGTAGCGCGTGCTTCAGCCATTTTTTCAGTGAAACGACTGTTATATCTGTATTTGGGAGGTCAAGCTGCAGCTGGGGCCAACTTCTAGAAAAACTCGAGATTTTGAGAAAACTCTTACAAAGTGGACGAGTCACTTCTACAATACATGCCCCTAACCGGTGGCCCCAGGGACGACCTATCTTCGATGACGACCATCCTTCGTATATGAAAATAATACCATATGGGTGCTGGAATCATGCAAGCAAAAATTCCAGATATTTTTCCCAAACACATTCTTCAGAAAATCCATTTGTACTCATTTCGTCCCGAGGCAAGGTTTCGATGATTGGTTGATGAATGAATGGATGGGCTACCTTTTTTTTTCGAAGTTAGGCCGAAATCTCAGACTTGGCTACAAATTTGCCCCTGGAGGTATTTTTAGCTCTGGAACACAAATATCACACTCGTTTGCTGCAAAAACGTTTTGTAAGAGACCTGCGCGCTCCATGTGCAGTCATTAGGAAGTAGCGCCCAGACTTGTTCGGAACTCCTCGCAAACTCTTGCACGGGTAACTGTGGGCAAGCATTGATCAAGTAGCATTGTTGGGGAGCTTTCTCGACTATGTTGCCGCGAAGGCAAAACCGAAAACACGTCAAGGAAGCGAACCTACGACCTCTCACCTGAGAACCTGGACCACTACCACTGCACCATTTTGCTTCATAACTTTGTTCAGAAAATCGTTTGGCAGATTTGGAAAGCAGATTCGAAATCAGCGTTCAAAGCCACATCTAACGGTGCAAGTCTCATTTCATGTGGCCACTTCGACCCATCATCCATTCCTGGTGAGGAGCTATCGCCGCTCCGTTCTCGTTGATTCCGAATTTGTGGGGTGAATACGTAGCCAAATGCTACTCACGGATAAGCAGTTCGGAATGTGGGTATCAAGGGGCAAGTTCACAAGGGCAATCAGTGCGATGTGGCAGTAATTAGCTAGTTTTCTTCACTTTCTTCGAATACACTTTTTTCAGGCTCCGAAGATCGTTTAGTTTACAATCGTATCAGCTTCGAGAAAATGCCAACGTCATTCGAGTGATGCTGCCATTGACGCTCTTCCAAACGATTTGTTATTTCGTTTTTTCTTTTGGGAGTGCTGTAATTTTCACATCACGTCATCATGTTTCAGTAGTCACTTATCAAACGCTTGTCGCGTCAGTGTACGTGAGTGAACATTCAGTTTGGTGCATATGTTATTTTCTTAAGCAATTTTGCTAAGCTTTCAAACTGGTTGGTTTTTTGAGACCGTCATGAGAAAACACGGTCGCTCAGTAACAGAGATCAAGAAGCTCCCTAGATTAATAAATGAGTGCCAATCACTGCTGCTGAATAGAGCGCGTCTTAGGTATCTCACCAGCGGCCATTTTGAACTCGAACTTTACAATGAAAATGCAATAGATTCAAGGCAGAGGTGTTCAGTAGAGCACGGATCAAAAGAAAACCATGAAAGCGGCTCGATATATGCTCCCCTCCTTGCCCATCAATTTCCGCATCGAGACGATTCCATTGGTACTACGCAGCAAACGCAATCAACGCCAACGCCCACCCTCCTAAAACAGCTGCAGTGAGAGTGAGGAGTAGCGCGCCCATAGTGCGAAAATAGCACCGCGGGGGAAGGTCAGATTTAGATCATCGGGCGTAAGACCACACTCTCGAGAGGTCCGCTTGTCTCTTCATTGGGTGAGTCCTCCCTTCTCTGACAATAGAAGGAACTCCAAGTGGACAGACAGAACGACCAGTATTCAAGAATAAGAGTTGTACTAGTAGTAGCAGTTGTACGTCCGACTGGATGTTATATTTACGTTTTTTCAAACTTTTCATATTTTCAACGGACAATCTACATGAGCGAACGTTTTTCTGGTTCTGTGATAGTCGTAAGTGAAAGCGGTATTTTCAGATTATTCCCTATTACACCACAGTTTCCCCCATTCTGATGTGGCTCATTATCCGATGGTCGAGACAATTGAAAACGACGAATCTGAGAAGTATTAAAGTTAAAACGAAGTCGGAGAGCGACATCTACTTTCGAGAGCTTAACAGGATGTGGAACGCCATCCCACCGAATAAATAATTTGACTTCTCTTTTTCACGAAAGCACTTCCCCAATTTTATGTGTGCTGTCGCAGTCGTGCCCGACTTTTCCGCCATTTTAAGGTCTGCACATGACTGTGAGTCAGTCTATATTCTTTGCTAAAAACCTTTCGAGAATTGTTGAAGCTCTCCAGCACGTCATACGAAGTGGCACACACGTCAGCTTATGAGGGAGTCTCAAATTCATTATCTCGTTGCTTCCTTTAGCTTAGATTCCATTTTTTTCGAAATTCCGTTTTGATCTCTCTCTTCATGGTCACCAATTATGTTTCCTGAAAGTTAGGTCAGAGAATTAATACGTTGGCGATCCAGCCAATTTCGGAGTTTCTGCCGCGTATGTCTACGGGAAGCTAGAGGGTCCTTCTCTAGAGAAAGCTATGAAAATTTCGTGCGCTTAATTGAATTATAATCAAATGTCGCTCTATATGTCGATACCATGGTCATCGCGAAACATCCCATCGAGGCAAAAATGGATCGCGCGAACAAAAAAAAGACTAAAAAAGGAGTATAGCGATCTGTTTTTAGGACCCGTTGAATCTCAGTCTCCACCTCTACGAATTCGTGGTTCAAAAAAGACCGCGTGTACGAGTTTTCAAGTTCCGGTATTTACTCACAAAGGCATTTAAAATAGTTTTACTCCCATCCACAAGCCTAGACAAGGACGAATGGCCAGCGCTCACAAGGATGGAGTTATCGAAATGTTTGGTTAGCACGGTACTCCTTAAAAAGGATGAAGAGGCCGGTGAACGTATCGAAGTCATCAATGGGGCATATGGTCAAAAAGAAGCAGCACTACCAGTCCTTTCACATGCAGAAGTGCCGCTTCTTTCGGTTCGGCAAGAAACAGCAGAGTGGCTAAAAAGCTGGAATGTTACTAACGCGCTCCACTGCTCGCACGCGACTCTCGATCGTTTTTTTCCCTCAAAAAATATTTGATGAGGACTCGATGTTGAATCGCCAATACGATCACGTCTTAGCTGGAAATATCGGGAGTGCTATCTCACGTGGAAACATTGTTGGGAGAGCGGTTAACACGGCATCAATAAGGATTTGGAGGTGAGTCGCGTCCAATAATGAGACGCCGCTAGTTTTTGCCGATTTATGTGGAAAGATCAGCAATTACGTGCGCACTATGGCACGTATGGAAGCCTCAGTCCGACTCCCACTTTCACGGCAAGTCGTGGTGTTTCCAGCGGGGCAACGCTACAGCTCACGGAGCCAAGCTCGTTCAAGACGGATGCGAATTGCGAGCCATGCCCGACTTCGTCACAACAAGAACTGGCCTTCTTGCCCCCTTATCTTTATCGCTTAAACTTCTAGTCTGATCTATGGTCAAGAGCAAGGCATGCCGAGCCCGTTATACAAATCTGCGGCCATTGGAGCAGCATCAAAGGAAGCCGGGAAAAAAGTGTATAAGGAACACTTGCGTGCAAGGTGCAAAGTATGCAAAAGCAGACTCGGGGGCTATATGAGTACATTTCAAAATCTGGTCGTAGAATTTAGTGGCGTATGGTGTTAGTGTAATTATGCCCACGTTCAATTATCATTCTGTTTGCAGAACTTTGAGCGACTTTGCAGTAAGTAGGCGCAAGTAGTTTTGGGACACCCTGTATAACTCGCTAAGTATGTCTGTGTGAGAGTGGTTGTCACACAAACAATTCATAGCGCGCGGTCCAGCAGTCGTCAATAGCTATTTCCAAGAAGTGACGTAGAGGGCGGGACGAGAACATATTTGGTGGGTGACATGAAGTGATAACTACTGATAAGATCTGATAAGGAGCGTTGAACAGCAGGTATAGTGAAATTCATAGCTTACGGCCCAGCAGTCGTCAGGAGTTGATTCCAAGCCATATCATAGGAGATGGTACGGAAACATGTTTGATGTGGGACCGAAAGCAATAAGAACCGATAAGGATCAGGGATAAGGATAAGGAGCAATTAGATCAGTGCTGATGAGTCACCAAGGTAATTATCTATTCACGTCGACAGTAGAATGACCAATGTATTCAGATATTTGCTGTTATTTGATCGGAATTGAAACGAAACCGCTAACCTCTCCTGAATTCCCAAATTTGTAGATATTTTTTCAATTACGAGAAGCGATCCGTGTTTCTGTTCCACTATCATTGGAATGAAAGGTGATTCAACCGCTGAACAATCGCGGCATTCGAAGCATGGTGTCTGTTAACAGAGGTGTGATAGTGTTGGGGAATCAAATTTACAAAACTACAAAAATCGATTTACAAGGCTTATTAGGTCGCTAGATGATAGAATTCCCGAAAAATGATGAATGTTTATTGGTAGACGACGACCTGCGGGAAGAGCCTACTTATCACTAACGCTATAGCAATCTATCGTCAAAAGCAACAGTCGGTCCTACTGAAAGTAGCATGCGGTTCAATGCATGAGGCCGACTACTCCAATCTTTTCGTTGGCCACGAAGCACTGCATATGGAGATATCTAATAGCCATGGAATGAGGGGGAAAGAAGTAGATGTATTCACTAGCCGTAAAAAAAATGTTCCGTAAGTTGCTAACTTTAATGGAAGCATATGTTGCCATGCGAGCGGTAGCGAGCGGAGTAAAACTGGTTCGTTACAATATGTAAGGCGTATATAGTCGCATACCGATCTAGAAAAAGTGTGTAGTGGCCGGCGAAAAGATGGGGGTCAACTTCCATTGGTAGGCGAAGCATGCACCGAAATGGGTGGGTTTTGCCACGAGAATCCACAGCTCTATTGCGGTTCCTGCAAGGCCGCATAATTTGGCTCCAAAATGACTTAGAAAGCGGCAAAAATGTAGATAGAGGTCAGAGGAAAAGGGAAGTTTTAATTTTAGTGCTTGGCGTGGCATACACCGAAGTGAGCGGAGTTTGCAAAAAGGCCCATAACTCGGTTTCAAGAAGTCCCGGAGAAAAAAAGAGTAGTGGCCGGCGAAAAGATGGGGGTCAACTTCCATTGGTGGGCGAAGCATGCCCCGAAATGGGTGGGTTTTGCCACGAGAATTCACAGCTCAATTGCGGTTCCTGCAAGGCCGCATAAATTGGCTCCGAACTGACTTAGAAAGCGATAAAAATGTGGATGGAGGTCCGAGGAAAAGAGAAGTTCTAATTTTAATGCTTGGCGTGGCAAACACCGAAGTGGGCAGACTTGCAAAATGGTTCATAACTCGGTTTCAAGAAGTCCCGGAGATAGAGAAAAAAGTGGATAGGGGTTTATGGAGGCAATGGAGTCAACTGCTACTAGAGGGGAGAAGCACGCCTCGGCACTCATTGCGAAATAGAGGACCTGAAACACTGCGGGACTTCCAGACGGTATTACCTACAAACTTTTTACCCCATGAGCGCATGGGTGCGCATACATGTGACGCCCAAGTTTGAGGCGTTTCATCTTCCCATTGCTATGTTATCGTTAATACTAATCTCATTATATCACAGTTTTCTGAATAACATTTTTGTTTTGCTTCCCCTTATGCTATTATGGCTAAAATCTTCATTTGTTGCTATGCTTACACCTCAATGATTTCGCCATATGTTTAATATCCACCGCATCACGATTCACTCAGCTGATTACTTCGCCTTTCGTTCGTTTTACAAGGTTGTTGCAGAAGTTTTGCTTTTGTACAAAATTCCAAGGTTTAGCGTATGAAGTTTCCAATCATGAACTATTTTACTTAATCAAATATTCATAAGCATTTTATGATTTATCACTTCACGCTATGATATGGCTTTGTCGAAATTGTACTCTTTCCTTTTATGAGCCTAAATCGATGCTGTCAGTCGCAGCGCTATAAACTGATCCATTGGATCGACCTGAAAACTCGCCGGACACTGGCAGAACATTTCGATTCTAATGAGCCATACTTCAATGAGTATTTCTGCATGCATGTCTGTACGTGTGTAGATATGCCTGTCCGGCCTCGCACGGAGTAATAACGCAGCTAAACCGAGCTGAGGAGCTCTCAGATCTGGCTATATCAATGTTTCGTTGTGGTAAATAGTGATAACATCCCTAACACATTCCGCTGGCGCCATCCCATATGGCCTGCCAGTGCAGGTGCCCGTGAGGCGATGACAGCTTATGAGAGCTATAAATTGTTTGCGTCACTTCTATCGCGTTAATCGAGATCTACTACCATATCTCCAAACAACCCCTGATTGAATATTGATGAGTTGTTTCCGAATTTCAGGTTTTGTTCGTTTACAGTACACATTCAAGAGGCGTGGGGAAAGGCACTGTCGCTCACAGAACGCATCCGTTCCACGTGAACGAGAAACGAGAGAGAACGTCGTTGTGATTGCCTTAACTACTTAATAAATCCCACTGAGGCTCTCGTGTGTTTCACATAATGCTTAAGTGGCCCTAGAGGGCTGGAGAGAGTTGAAAGTGAGGTGAGGAAAGAACTTCAACGGCAACAAGCGAAAATCCACAGCGAAGTTGTGGTTCATTTCAATGCGGTACCATGACTGTGATGGACAGTGTAGAGGATGTTCCAGAAGCATGGAACCAAGAACTTATTTCGCTAAAAGTGGGTCAAAAGCATGGAAACGAGGTTAATGAGCTCCAGGAAATGGTTAACCACTCCTATCACGAAAGAAAACTAGCTTCGGGCTGTGGCACGCAGGTGACGCGTCAAAATGAGTCCAAGTTTTTCGTTTGCCTTCTTTAGAAAATCAGACTTTCTTACGATTCAACCTCCTCTCGACTCTGGATTCACTACCCAGAAAATCGTGATGAATTTGGCGAGGGGATTCCTAGGCAACAGATGTAGAAGGCTGTGAACACGAAAAATCCCTCTTACCAGGTTCTCTGCCTTAGAGCAGGTACCTTGCCTCCATGACATTATTGGTTCCTAAGAGTGGTCAGGTGGTCTTTTACATCATTTTTTTCAGTTTGGCTGTACGAAAGCCGCTAGAAGAATAGCAACCTTTTGCATCTGATATTCGTCCTGGTGGTGACTGCAACCATCGGATGTAGAGGGTGCCCCAAAATTATGGGCGCCTATACACAGCAGTATAGTTGAAGCTTCAGACGGAAGATGCTGAGTGAACCCATATACTATAAGTTAACTTGCATATGTACAACAATGTGGAACGATTTCGAAATGCTTTCCAATACGACGAATGCAAGCTCAAAGTCGCTTCTTGGGCATCACGCGCGTTGCGCGCAGGTTTTCCTCGTGTATTTCTTGTGAGGCGTCTTTCAGTTTTTCTTCCAGTGACTCAAACTGTGATGGCGAACTCGACACACTCTACTTTCACTCGACCACACTGAAGGATGAGGTGGGCGCGGACCTAGTGAAAATGCTAGCCATTCCTCGGTGCTAGCAGAGTCGGGCAACTGAATCACCCCTCTTGTATAAACGCGGCTGTGGGCGCGAGAGCATTTTTCTGCTGCAAGCACCTCGGGTTATTTCCACAGTGAGGCTCGTGCCGAGCATTCACGTTCATAATCATACGCATACGTTCAAAATGCGGTGTACGGATTTGAAGACGATCTGACCGAAATCTATGGAAAACTGCCTCTCACCACTAAACGTGCTGTTCCTTGAAAGCAAAATTGGGACCGAGTTGGGTGATCTGCCAACATTGGTTTTTTGCGGTATAGCGCTCCCAACACTTTTGCCCTGGAGTGCAATCGTTCTGGCTAGTGCTGATCTGCTCAGCTTTGGAAAAAGTTTCCTTCGGAAGAAAAGGGGGTGTGGTGCGTGTCCTCGCTGAGGCGAGTATGCAACATTGCAATACTTGACCCTCCACTGCTTGTTGGTATCGGAAAGAGCTGGCCTTTCTGCGTATGGTACTATGGACTACGTAGTTCTTCACTGACTATCTGTTCCATCGATGACATCGATTATTCCTCCTCCTTGGCCTGAGGGGGCATCGTGTGTCGCGGCCATTTTCAGAATGGAATATTTCAATCTTTATTTGGCAAGATGGCTAGCCTATCTCCCTCTTTTAGGCCTGTGAACGCTGTCTCCTAATATCGTATGATAATCTCCCCTATAGCACTTGTGCAAACTACAGAGTATTTGTCATTGTTCTTCATTGAGGGACCGGCCTCGTGCATGCGAACGATCGCTGGTCGCAAAAAAAGACCTTCCGCCTTTTGAAGTAAGTTGGGATTTAACCCCTCCAGTCGAACAGATTACAAGAACACCTTCCTGCAGAACTAATCATTGGCAAATAAAGCGAGAATAATCGATTACTTCTGCTGAACAAATTTTTGAATTTCTGCTCCCATAATAGGGGCACCCTGTACTTTCTTTCCATCTTAGTTGGATCCTAACTTATGGGAACGCTCAAGTGTTACTCATGAGAGCTTTTTATACTTTGAACTGTTGCTAGATACAGCGTGCCAGAGGCCCCTGTCGGCTTGAATTATGAGGTTGTTGCACTAATTCTGAGAGCTGTATGATTGATGACTATGTTTGAATAAAAAAAGACATGACGCCCTCTACCACATTATATCCAAAAGGTAGAGGAAGGTAAAAGGAGTCGGAGAGAAACGGGTTTTGGCAGCACGCAATCGCAGTTACCATGATTTCGTCCCACCTTGAACTATGTATACAAGACATCCATTTTGTGCATGTGGATCTCCAAGCGTTGGCCACACAAATGTGAAGGGCGTAAAGCATTATACGCGAACATATTTGGTGCTTAGCAATCACGGGATTGCTTGCGCTCTTGGAAAAGTACTGTGTCAAAGTGCCATCGAAAAAATAGTCAGGGCCGAATGAATTTACTACATATCCCGTCATGAGAGTAGTAGAGTAACTTTGTAGCAGCCAAGTACCTCTGCTCATTTCGCTATGGTGTGCGCATTTCGACGGAAGCGCGGTTCTGGAATTTCTCGTCGCGTGAGACCACAACAATTTTGCAGGCGGCGCCGCCTCACATGAAATCCGTGGATTTGAAGTCTTAGGTATGCGAATTTTGCAAGCGAAGAAGTGTTTTCGATAGGTTCGATGTGCTTAACTCATCGGGCGGTACATTGGAAAAGTCAGATTAAAATGACGTGTTGCGGTAATGAAAAGGCAAGTGTAATTGTTTTTTGCTCCAAAAATCCAGAAATGATGTGATCGACGAGGTGGTTGCAGCAGAATCGCATTTCTGGTCACTTATAGGTCCGAATTTTCTTTAATACCATTGTTATGCACACGATTATAAAAATGTCTAGAGGACAAGGAATAAACCAAATTGACAGGTTTGGTAAACCTAAGAATCCTTAGCTAAATTGGTAACAAAAACCTTTTTCTTGGTGGATGCGATGCACGCTGTCGTCAACGAATTAAAAAGATTGACCGGAGCTCCGTCCCTGCCACTGATCTTGCTAGGTGATCTTCCTAAGAATAGGCCTCGTTGAGAGCTAGACCGCGGAATACTGCCTGCTTTGAGTGAGTGCCGAGCTCTGAATCGTCTAGGGTACACGACGGAGCCTTGCATTACGATTTATCGATGGCAGGTCGGAATTTTTTGACTCGATTTCTTTGGGAATTGATCTCTGCATATGATGAACAAAGTGTGTTTTATATCTGGTGAAAAACTGAACTACAGCACATGCACTTACTGCACGATGAGCAGAGCTCATGACTAGGCCATCGGATTCACCTTTGTCTTTCATATAAAATTCTTCATGGATCATGTATTCATTCTAGTAAAGTCATGGTTAATTACTAGGAGTTTCGAGGAATTAGCGGAGCGGGAACTAAGGAAATCAAATACATCTTCCTAGATCAGCTAGAATTAAACTGGGTAGCCGTGATTTCGTTATCTCTGTTGGTTTTCTCCAGTGTGAGAGTAAAACCATGAGCCAAATTTTGTCTGAGATAGCATGTCGGAGGAAGCTCGTGTCACCTTCACCATTCATAACGATTGAATCTCTAGCAAGGCGGTAAGCCTGCGCATGTGTTGAATTTAGTGAAAGTCTGCTGCAGACCCATTTGTCGGACTTGCACTGCAAAAAGACTGGCCAGCCAAAACCTCCATTTTGAATGTGGTGGACTATTTCATTGAAGCTTAAGAATTACACGAGACAACGCAGCTTGGATGGTTCGCCAACAGCTGCTTCTCGAGAAGAATGGAATGATTGAAATAAAAAGGTTCGAAAGAAGTCATGCAAGAGCCATTTTTTAGAGTAGGCTTGAAGAAAATTGCCAAGTTCACAGGCAGCCATTTTTTATAATAAATGCTAACATCAGCTTGAAAGGATATGGTTATACATCTCTGTACCTAAGATCCCGTTTCGACCTTTCTCGAACTGGGCCACAACTACTTTGTCACCATATTTATGCCCCAGCCTCTAAATCATGGGGCCATTACCAAAAAGCAGTGATCAGTCGGCCCTTGTCAAAACTCAAAAGTCCCATGACATGAGGAGTCGCACTATATGTACGGTCCCACGTGGCAGGGCCGTGAAAGCCCTCCACATTATTTACTAGATCAGCGGGTCGCTGCACGTCATGGGCTTCAACATGGCTAACAAAACAACAACACATTTTCAATACAAATGAAAGGCTAATTGCTAACCAAACTTTACGATGATTTCATTCTGAACTTTGCGAACAACTCTGTGCGTCTGCTCAAATTGTACATATGTACATATCAAATTGTACATACACAAATGTACATATACATTGTACACATTCGAATTGTACACAGCTAGCTGAATGAAAATTGCAGCCCAAACAAATTATTTTCTCGCTTTGTCGACATTCAAGGACCCACTCAGCGGAAACGACTTTGTTCGACGGAGCTCGATGCGAATGACCGTTTCAAAAAAGAACCCACGCCCTGAACGACCTCAGAGCAGATGATAATTGTGGTCCCCTAGCGTTTTGTTCTTAGCCTACCTTCCTGTCGAATGCTTCCTTTTCATGCAAACTGTAAACACTAGATGTGATCATCTCCATGCTTTCGCACCAACTCCACAAGATCATCCTGGGCATGGGTTCAGGAGGCAAAGTTTACCTTCCCATTTCACTTTTTGGCTACTTGGGAGACCGACTCTCTGCCACTCTGAAAATCTAAACTTCCGAAAATGTGATGCTCTAGCAAAAGAATATGAAATCATTCAGACATGGAAATCAGAAACCAATGAAAAGCTATCTGAGCAACAATCTCTCCCAATACTCCTCACCTCAGAATGAGATTTGGTTTCCCTCCTCTCATCCACATCATCCTTCTCCTCTTCCCCTTTACTTCCCTTGCAGTATCATGTGAAATGACTGGGAGTGTGCTAGTAGCTGCTCACAAAGCCGGAGTGATACCACAATCACGCCATCGCAACACATTAGATCTCAAGTCCTGCAAGCTAAGCGACGTGCTAGCGGTTTGCTGACCATAAGCTTCTTATCACTTTAGTTGCGTCGGACATAAAAAACGAATACTTTAAATAAACGGTTTCTATAATAGAAGGATAATCAGGGAGTGACTGTATGGAGTAGAATAATCACTAAGTCACGGGAGATCAACTGCTGTCACCAAGTTCTTGAGCTTATTTGCCGTACATCTCTCTTCTTCTAGGACATTCAGTCACACGTTTTCTGATTCCTTTGCACAATACTTTGTTCCTCGAGTTCATTGTGGAAACGGTTCTCAAAGGTTTTCTTTTTTGACCTCATAACGAATATAAGGAAAGTTTGCACCATGTGATGGATGCGGTGTGTGTCTTATCCAAGGTGCGGGTTTTGGCGACATCATCGTTGTTGCATCCGTTGTTACATCGAAGAGAGGCTTTCTGTAGAAGTTGCTATGTTACACCGCTTGGAGCCAGTCAACAAGCGCTTCCCCCCGTATCTACCACTGGTAGTGAATACTCTGGTGATTACGGTAATAAGTTCTTCTAGAAGAAGTTTTTCTCAATTTCCGCCCGTACTGACAATTCGTAATAATTCAGTTAACTGTGGAAGGTTCTGAGGTGCAGCCGTCATCCATTATTAGTTGTGCATATTGTCAACATTGTAAACACTGTAACTATTGGAGAGCGACTATCGCTCACAAATGGACCCAGTCAGCCCCTTTAGTCGAAAATCACGATGAGAAGCCAGCCCTTTAGTGACTAAGGCAGAGGTGTCAGTGGTGCAGAAAGAGGGAAGCCATAGAGGGAAACGACCTAGAGCTCAAGACATAGGACCCACTCTCTGGCTATTGCTTTCCTCCTTGAGCAAAGCGATTACGTTATGGACTTGTCTAATCGGGGAGCACCTTCGCCACACGAAGCAACTATTTGACTGCCAAGGAAGCGGTGTGTGGCGCATTCACGGCGAAAGGTGCTGTACTTGCTGAGCAAACCTCTGAAACTCTCCGTCCCGAAAGCATTACGCCCACTGGTCAAGCCGGTGGCTTGCCCGATCTGTGTTGCCAGCTGCGGCGCAATTGGGGCGTCATACCTGACGTTTGTCATCCAGGGTGTCGTAGGTGGATATGAAATTCACCGTTTCCCTGGGTGTTAGATGGCACCTCACATACTTTCATCTGATCACCTTACAAAAATGTGAGATAATTGCCAATAGTAATTTTTATTGGCTGGTTTTTCATATGTCTGCAACTTTTAGGTGTGAAGCTAAACCATCGCAGACACAGCATTTTTATTGTTCGAATTTTTGCTGTTAGGTCAGTTCCTAGTTTAATTTCATCTTTTTTCGTGTGTATTTGTACTCTATCCGCCAATTCGCTCTTATCCGTGAGACCTGCTTCCAACGGCAACATAAGTAGAAAACAAGACTCCTGTATCGTCGACTGGAGCTTGTTGGCACGGTGCCACCACGCGTTGTGTAATTTCGTCCACGCGTACACGGTCTTAGCCGCTGTCCATCTTTGAGCTGCGATTGATGGAGGCAAGAGGGGGTCCCGTGTTCCGTTTTCTAGACGGATTTCTCTGCTTTTTCTGCCATTGGCGTACCACTGAAGACCTCGACGTTCCCTCTAAACCTCTCTTGAATTTTGTGTAATCGCTGCCTTTAATGCGACTCCCATCGGTGCTGCTGGCGTTAACACTGACATTCACTGTGCTCAACGGCTAAAGGCTCAGTTGGCGAGACTGGGCGTGCAGTGGCGCCCAGACGAACGTGCTAGATCGCCGGGGATATCATACGCTATGGAGTGCGTCAGTTCCGTCTCCTAGGTACCTACCCACTTCAATGAGTCCATCTATCCTGCAGGTTGCTTCAACTATTATGTATGTATGCATGCACGGCATCCTTTTATAGCGTCTTCGCTTTATGAAGAATCAGCCGACCTAAGGCAAATGACCACATCTCTTCCCTTACAGTCGAATTCCAGCAATAAGGACTCTTGCTCTCTGCTATTATGATTTCTTTACGATCTCATCACAATTTAGTGTTTCTGGTGTTCTTCTGTTGCTATTTTCGCCATGCCTATAAGCTGCGCCGATGCAGATATATTGGTTCAAAATTTCTGGTTTTTGTCAGTCCTATCTCTGCAGGCTGTCGGTGGCTATGTTTCGATTATCATTTGCCTTTTTGTGGCGAGGAAATGTAGAAGCCTGCATTTCCACGTCAATTGGAGGGTGAGTGATGCATTTTGTTCACAAGAATACGATTGTAATCAAAGCATGCGTGGCTGACTAGCCAGCACGGTGTTTTGTGCAGAGTCAGGCAGCGCAGTTCCTTCGTTGCATTTTCGGTATCCCAGTTCCTCTGGGGTTCACAGTCATGCATTCGGAGAGACAGTAACTCCTCTTACGATGCAATGCGTCTGGAAAGCGTCAAGCAATCGATACACTGAGTTTGAGACAGAATTTATCGCAACTGCTCCAGCTGACGGTTAAGTACTGCCGTCCTACTTTTTAGTTTTGTTCATGATTAGCTTGAATTTCATAAAATTTGGGGAGACCTCAAATAATATTATTTCGCTATGACATTATTCCATTCGCTTTTCATTCTCTACAACATCCTTACATAGAGGAGTTCATCGGGTCAAGGGCTTGAAAAGAAGAAGGCCACATTTCCCTGCTCCAGTGGCCAGGGGAGTGAGCGCTCAAGATAGCTTTGGTGGATTTCGACGCGTATCAGAGAGTTCAGGTTCATTGAAGGGCAGACGAACGTTGCGCAAAATGCCCTTAATTCCAGTACAGCATTCCGTTCCTTATTAAGGTCTTTTGTGGAGCCTTCGAGTTAGTTTTTAACATTTGTGGAAAATGAACTGCAAAGGAGCTGCACTTTCGGATGTTGCTCCTTCACAAACTACCACACCTTCGAGAGAAAGTCTTTTGTAAGCTAAAAGCTATCTCGAAGACTTGCTCTCACTTTTTGACAACAACTGCGTCCGACTTTGACTGTCGCAAAGAAGTTTAGTTCGCAAATTCCCTCATTAACCCAATCCGTAGGAGAGATGCGGCTCACCTCGAGCTCGCGCAGAAACTTGTTGCATTTAATCAGTTGAATCTTTCGAGTTGCTCCAATAGAAACCAGCATAGAAAAAGTTGATAACCTCTTCAAATAACGGTTGCTTCTCAAGATTTTCTGGAAACCGTGACCGCAGATCATGAGATCAATAGCGATGTGACGCACGCTGACTTCACCGTTGTGAGCCATCCTCTTCTGAATGATTGCATCAGTCCTCTGAGAGTGCACAGTTCTTGGACCACCATTTTTTTCAATCCCGGAGATCTGTGCTTGAACCTTGTGAGCCCTGAACATATTTCAAAGAGTTGAAGAGGGAATACAGAATCTTTTTCTGAAGTTGCAATTTCAGAGACCGTCATTGGGGACCCTCGCGGAAATGGGTCGATGAAGAAAAACCTTCATGGCGAGGGTTCAGATAAATTTTGGACCAAACAACTTGTGGTGCTTCTAACATAATTTCGAGCTTTCGAATAGTTTCAAAACTCTCTGAAAATACTTCACGGCCAGGTGCCAGCAGGCGGTCAAAGTCGCGTCCTATACTTTTCAGCCACCCTGTAAAGGAGTGATGGGGTCATAGGAACTTAGTGAACCTAATAGGAAGAGACAAGAGGATATTCACGTTGTGTTCATTAACGGTAACAAAAAAGGAAATTTGTTCCTCAAATGACCCTCCGCCGTTGACACAGAAGGAAGTCAAGTGACGATAGTGCTCGCTGTGCCGTATAGGCCAATTTCTTCTCCAACAAACACCGAGCCAAGTAACTACTACGCTAACCTCTATTCATTGTAGGTGACCGTCACATGCGTCCATTACCTTTTGAAGAGCGCATCTCTTCGCAACAGTGCTTTGGTTTCAGTTTACCGCTTAGTTGACAGTTGGTCCCATTCGCTGTTGCTACTTAGGTCATTGGTCCTTGTGATGGTCATCAAGCTTCCTCGTTGCTCACTTTGCTTAATTGTACG
>KZ345112.1:105437-123926 GCA_002352805.1 Teladorsagia circumcincta
AGCGGACCCTGCGACTGCGCGGGACTAACGCTAGGGAGAAGAAGAAGAAGACTATTAAATTGGTGCATGAGCATTGCAACAAATTCCATTTGGTGCTAGAAATTTTTCTGGAGATCTTCAATAAATCCGGCGCAAGTTTGTTGATGTAGCACCTTTTTCGCAATTTTACCTAACCAACCAGCACGCTGCCTCGTCACTTGTTACACCTATTACTTCGAACACGCCCTCAAAATTCCGGTGCACCGGCGCTTCATTCTACTCAGCGTTGACTTTTTTATTTGCAGATGATCCATACTCCAACCACCCCGTGAGTGGCAATCTCAACGCTTCACCTGACTCTGTTGGAGAAGCAATCTGAGTGGGCAATCGATCCTTGACCAGGGTAATTCTGATGCGAACAGCTGGCATTACCAAGACCCCTCCAAATTCCTGCGAGGATCCGAAACAGTAGAGTAGAGTTTGGGTCCCACATGTCTTGAATCGCGTCAGCTCAAGACAAGTCCTGACATCATCACGTTCGAATCGACTTGCTGTCGTTTCTTTGATTGACCATCCATCACATTTGCCGATGATAAGGAGTGTGTAGAGTGCGCCAGTAAATAAACAAGCGGCAATAGTCTAGCTCAAATGGTCGTACAGTCGGGCCTTCCAAGATTTTTGGTGGAATACGAGAGGAGTTGAGCTCCGAAAATCCCTAGCTGACCGCCGATGTCGCAGTCAATGCGAGAGTCAGCCATCCACACCTGAATTACAATGCTTTTAGTACAAAAAAATTCAAACCAAAGACATACACACTATACATTCTAGCGACGCTATTGAACCACCTATTGCAAAGAAAACGCAGGAAAATTTAGAGGCTCTCAGACGAAGGGTTCTTCCATATCAGCTTTATAGCACTGACCTCGTGACTTCCTGCTACTTTCTCGAAACCAGCTTCTAGAAAAAAAAACTCAGAAAGTTTCAATCATCATGATGTCAATTTCAACATCCAATCTTCCTTCGGTCAGCATTCAACGGAGCTCTACATCAGAGGCATCAAACAGCTCCTATTACGTTGGCAGTAGGTGGTAGATGTTGATGCGTTGTGCTGGAGCAAAAATGTGACGAAGTTACCAAAATCAAACTTCAGCCAGTTTGTTGCAAGGCTTGTGGACCAACCTAATACAATACTCTTGTGGGGAACAAGTAAATGCTTGTTTAACAATGATATTGAGGATCGGTTGTAACCAAATCGGTTTCGATATTTTTGTCGGTTAAATTGAGATGAAATATTGAATCAAAAGAAATAATACAAGAAATAAATGATACATAATGCCCACATGATAATCCTCTTCTGCTCAGATCAAATCTTTACACGGCTCGTTACCGTGATTGATGTCTGCTATTCCTGGTGAGTAGAATGCGTAGAATGAAGAGGACCTGTTAGCTGAGTGTTTTTCCTTTCACAGTGCCACAATCCTCTCAGTAATTACTGTAGGGAAAAATTCATAACCTCACTGCGAATTAGCACAGTTTTCGAACACAAGCAGTAATATGCCAGGTCTGTCGTGTACCAAGATCACTTCAGCTTCTGGAAACAAATTCACCACTTATGTTGTAACCTACTTGAATGCACGTTTTTGACACAGCTACTTTTCCTAGCATCAGTTGCCAAATGCATAGCGGATCACCCTTCAAATAATGAGCTTTCTCTCGTTTTGAAAATACAGTTTGACTTGATATGTATCAACACAAGTTGCAATTCAACATCGCTTGGGAGCGCTTATTACTTTGTATTCAGATGTGTTGAGAATAAGGGCGAGATTAATTACTAGTGGAGAAAAAGTAAGAAGAACTACAACGCTGAATACGGAAATAGTTTACGAAAAACGCTTAGACGAGAGAAAATGAGAGAGAGTGGAGGGGCGTGTATACAGGGTCAACCGTCCGTTGGACAAAGTCCAACGAGGGGGGTCGTATTCGGCCGACCGAAAGGGGGGAGGGTCGTATTCGCAAAGCTCAGCGTCGCAATACGTAGGTAAGACATTCGAGTGTTTCTTCTACTATTAACCACAAACGAGTGCATGGCGCATCTCAAAGCAGACGAGTACTGCGGTAGTGTCCATAATAGACTGCCTACGCACACAAATGCGAACAAGGGGTCCATTGTTTTCAAACTGGATCTAAGTTAGTGAAAAAAGTGACCACTACGGTAAATTGACTACTAAGGGCCTATAAGAAAACTTTGAAAAAAAAATATCCAACTGTCTGCGACTTCCTAAAAAAACTTGAATATCCGTCATGATGCACAAAGCTTGTGCGATGTCATGTTATCATTATTAACAATAAAATTGAGTTTGAAGGGAGCTGTAATTGTTTGAGCGTTTAAAACTCGTGTTTTCGGAGGAGTTGCTCCGAAAATCAATGAAAAAAAAATGGTCCAACGGAGCGATTTTTTGAACAAATCATTTTGGGAACCAAACTAAGTATGCATTAGAAAGCACTAACCCTCTACTTTCTTCCAGGAAAAAAAGATTTGCCGAAGGTTTATTATGAAGAAAGTTATAAGAGTTTGAAGCCAGAAAACCAGCGCTACGCGAAAATTTTGTCCGCGACACGCCCAAAATTGTCCAACGGGGCGATTTTTTGACTCCACCAATGTTGGAAAGAGTTGAGGTATTCATTAGAAAGCTCTAATCTTCTAGTTTATCCCAGGGGGACAATAATTGCCAAAAGTTCATTCTGAAGAAAGTTATAGCCTTTGAAAGCCAAAAAACCCGGTCTTGGAAAAAAAATTGTTCAACGGGGCGATTTCTTGGAAGAAACAGACTTTGCAAAAGTTAGAGTATGTTTTAGAAAGGAAACGATCTGTACTCTAAAAATTTTCTAGCCACTTCTCACAATCTCTAATTTGAAGAAAATTACATCCCTTCAAAGAAAAAAGTAGGCATTTCTGTGAATTCCGGATTGTCGACCCCATAGCTCACAGAGATTTGAAGGTAGTGCACAATAATAAAGGTTTTTCGAAAGCAGGTGTTTCGAAGATTATAAAACTATTTTGAAATTTGAAAAATATTGAAAATTAACTGAATTACATTAGTCCCGCCTGGGGCGAAAGTTTTGTTCACAACCCAGCATTCTTGTGTAACTGAATTACAATTATTTGAAAAAAAGCAGTCCGCCTCGGCCTTTCCGCGCTGCTTCGAGTGCGCGCGAAAATGCAAACTCACGCTCCAATGCTAAATTCGGTTGCTCGCGGGAATGTTCCTCAAGAGTAGCTGAATTGTGATATGCTTCGGGTCGGGTGTGGGGGGGGGGTCGTACCGAGGCCCTTCAGAAGGGGGGGGGTCGTAAAATTTTGGAAAATTGTCCAACGTGACGGTTTACCCTGCGTGTATATGTCGTCGCGTAGGCCGTAGGAGACACCCACCCGCGCAGACGCTTATAGTCTCCAAGGTGCTCATTCCCCAACAGCCCTGCTCTCTTCAATGTTAGCATAAGTCACCCTGAAAGAGCTGCTCATGTAAACCAATAGCTATTAGTCACTTAATTTCAGATATTGGTGATAACTTCACTGTTGATGTATATCGTACACTCAGTCTTCATCGCGGGATTGCAAGTACGTTGTCCCACACAGTTGCAATTTTCTTTTCCTTTACTTATATTGGAGCACTTTTACCCAGTGGGGCATGACGTAGAGAGGTGTTCTTACCCAGTAGGACAATTCTTACAGACAGAGAGGGAGGAGGAACTGCGATGGGGTAAAGTCTATTCATATCTGCAATGGGAAGCTAGACTGTGACAGATACCATATTTCGGATGATAACGTGGTTTACTGACGTGACTAACGTCGTCACCACAAACCAATATGGATGATTGTGCTGGTCGTCAAAATAGTGGAATCAAATAGAGTAGATGTTTCGGGTGGGTAAAAAGGACGATTGATCTCAGAAATCTTGCGGAATGGTACGAAACACATCTGCCTCTAGCCACAGACCGAAAGCCCTTCTGATCTCACATATTCAGGGCGGGGTCGCGGCAAAAGTAGGATTCCTGTGCCGGTATTTTTATTTTGTACTTGTATAATTTTTCTACAAAAGATACCATTGCTAAGAGTACTTCAAAACAGTGGACTTATTGCAATTTTAGCCCCATTTTTTCGGGTCGTGAGCTTTTACAGATTTTTCATGTTTAGACCACGCAGGTAATTCGATACCTCGCAACGTCGGAACCATGCAACGTAGGCTTGCCTCCTCTACTTTGTATCTCATTACGCTACTCATCGACATCCTGTATGGTCTGCTTCGCTGCACTGCAGGTACGGCAATGCCTTGAGCAACTTGAGCCACAAGTGATTGAGATACTGTGTAGAGAAACAATTCGGCATCCGAATGAATAGAAGTTCGAATTGGTCACACACTTCACCAACGGTTCTATTTTGGAACAAGATTGAATGGTTTACCAATGTAACAGTCTTCCTCAAAACAAATCATATATGGTTCCTAGTGTGCAATTTTAGCCGTTGAGTTTCTATTCTTCTAAATAGCAAGAAAGGAGTTTTCGAGAAAGTTTGTGCTCCAAGGAATTACCCATCTGTCTGAGGTGGTACTGAAGCGCTTAATAATATGGTGTCGTTCGACTCAGTTACTACGCGGGATACTGTGAACAATACACCGTAAATACGCTCTTCTTGCCTTCTCGTGTAACCAACGATTGACCTCTACGCAATGGCGAGTGGTGGAAGCGTTACGCTCCTGCAACTACTCTATCTGAATGAGGTGATGTGATTGCCTGATAAGAAAATAGAGGGGATAAGCTACAGAATCTCCGACTAAATAATGTCCTATGTAGGGTAGAACAGTAAACACGTTTTAGAAATGTTCTCAGCACGAAAAACAATAAGACTTATTCACTTAGTGTTCAATGGTCATCGAGCGAGCCGTAGCGCTATGGAAACGTCAGCACTACGAGCATTATGGTCCAGCACTAGGAATAACTTCAGCCTTCGTTTCGGTACAGAAAACTTAGCACACTTTGCGAGACCATGTTGCAAATAAACTGTGCGACATTCAGCCAACGAACTGCTCCTATTCCAGATTATCGTATCATTTACTGTAACGGCATGGGTTGTACGAAATGTAGATTTCACTTCTCGCCTCTTCTACTGCTCTACCGTCACAGAGAAAACTCTCGATCGAGCAATGATTTTGACTTATGGCCTTTGTGGTATCGACTTGATTACGCTGATTGGAATCATATCGTTGTACATTTTCAACAGTTATGCGATGAAGCGGTACGCAATGGATCACTTGATGGCGTCCATTCGCAAATTTACCCTGTTATCAGGCATAACGACGAGGATGGGCTTACTGAGGGTTGTAAAGCAGTGACAACCAGGGAATATGAGCCTTATAAGACAAAAGCCTCTGAGTTTACATTATTCATCAGTCTACTTGGCAATATCATAGTCATCATACTCACAAGGGAAGGGCACCAGGTCGAAGTAGCCATTTGTAATGAGACATACACCACCAGATGTGTTTTTGAACGCTGAGCTCGAGTCAGCCCTTCAAACCTGCGAAACGATTCTCTGAACTCAGTTGTGAAGTGGGATGGTTCAGTGGCAGCGGCCCGAGATGACAAGCAAGAGATAAGATCGACTTTTTGACGATTTCCCACTTTTGCTTTTTTGGAGAAATTTTAACCCTTATCCATGCTAAGTCATCAGCGACTGATTATATTACCAGTGGAAAGAGCTGGCGAGCACCTTCGAATATTGTGGGCGCCATTTGCAAATCACCCCCACCTGGCGCCTCAAGCGCACGTTTCAGGCTATCTAGTGCCAAACAGAGGTGATATTCGTGTTCAGCACGTCAAACTACCTCCTTCGACAACTTCTGATTCCAATCCAAAATTTTGACCTGATGTCGAGAATGTGGGCAGTGGCGCTGCCGCTACACTATCTCGCTTCATAACTATGCTCAGAGAATCGTTTCGCAGATTTAGGGGTGAGTTCGAGATCAGATCAAAAACACATCTAGTGATGTATTTTTGAAAGCTGATCTCATTACAAGTGGCCACTTCGACCCGGCATCCTTCCCTTGTCAGAAAAATAAATGTCGATTCCGGCAGCCGAACGATAGGTTGGATATTCTGAAGAAATAAAGATTACAGTCGGCCTAACTCAGTAAGGACATGACAGAAGTGGCTAGAGAACGAGTGTTTCGCGTTGGACGGAAGGGAGGGTTGTGCATAGCAGGCATGGAGTATAACCCTACAATTTCCACAATTTGCAGGCTCTCTCAGATGTGAAGACGAGTAAGATTTCTGAAAATTTGTTGAAAAGCGTAGTCTGCACAGACCATACTTGTTGAGCAATGAGGGATTTATCATGGCGGATTAGACCGAAAAAGTTTTCAAAACACAGCTTTTCAATAAACAATCAATGTCTAATTCTGAGAAGCCTACGTAAACGAACTACCGCACTTTTCTTTCTGTTAATTTCCGCACTTTTGTGCTCGGGGGAGAAAAAGCCAAATGCTTCTGGTGACAACGCCTTGAGAAGAGCTGTCGCTAATGCATGGACCTGCTCAAAATGGGTGGAATCGCCACTCACTTTGAAAGCAACAATGTGGCAATAATTCCACCTGTCTTCGTTTTTCCATAGATACTTTTTTTTTAGGTTCAGGAGATCATTTAGTTTACAGTCTTATCAACTTCGAGAAAATGCCAACGTTATTCGAGTGATGCTGCCACTGACTTTATTTCAAACGCTTTGCTTTTTTGTTTTTTCTATTGGGAGTCCTGTAATTTTCGCATCCCGCCTTCATATGTCATTAGTCACGTATAATGCTCTTCTCGCGTCTGTGTACGTAAGTAGATATTTAATTTGAGCTATTTTACTCTGCATTTTTGTTATCCTTTCAGAATTGGCCGATTTTCTCATGAAGCCGACATGGGAGGAACACAATCTCATTAAGCACATTGCCGGCCATATAAATTAAGTTGGCAAAACCTTGAAAACCAGCCTGGACGACGACCGCTTTTCATGGATTAGGATTGGGCAGCATATTGTCGTCTTCTTCTCCTTTTTTCTTTTCTTACTAGCGTGAGCCCTACGCAGTCGCATGGTCCGCTGCCTTTGTCGATTGTCGCCACTTCAATTTTTTCAAGGCAGCTTCTGCTGTGGCTACTTCGCTAGATCTTACTTGGTGACATTCTTCACGCTGTTTCCGTACCGCCTGCCGCTCTAACATCCTCATTTCTTACTCATTCCAGCAGAGTAAAGCTGCCTTTCGTGATTCTTGCTTAGGTGCCAGCGCTCAGTACCGTAGGGCATCGCATGACTTACCACCATCCGATACACCTTTCCAATAAGCATTCTTTAGCATTTTCAATCGCAGAAAATCCTAGAGCGCTCCCCCTTGATTTCCTCCATGCCGTCTTGATACTCCTGCCTGGCTCACACTACCGTCAAAGGCTAGATTGTTTTCGAGATATCGAAAGTCTTTCAATTATTTGATGATTCATCATGGCTGCCCACGAGTGGCTACATTTTATTTCCGAACTTGACTGGACTTGTCTCGCATTGACATTTAACAAAATCCTCCTTCTGACAGCCTCAACCGGAGTCTACCTTTAGCCAGCCGAGGCTAGACGCTTTTCTCGATAATTCTCCATCACTTGCCTAGGAAGAAGATGGCATCCGCTGTTGACCTTTTTGGCACACGAACTGTTCCGGGGAGACCAGGACTAACTCTCGCAGCCCAGAGTCGACCAGCCTCTCATACAGCTTCATTGTATGAGCAGTCAACTTGATCCCGCCGTAGTTGGAGCAGTTCACCACGTCACCTTTCTGTTTGACGATGGGGGAGAGTACTTGTTTTTCAGGCGTCCGGCATCCTTCCTTGCGCAGTAACAGTGTTTAGGAATCGGGTGAGCCATCCTACCCTACCACTTCAAGCTAATTCCATTCCTCGATTGGCACCCCATCTTTCTAACCTTTACCTTCCTTGCTTTTCGTCAAATCTCACTCTGTTTCACCGCGAGATGGGAGCAAGCGTCGTCTCTGCTACCGAGTTGTCTTTTGTCGGAAACTTCTCGTTTAGAAGAGCACTCCTCACACCTCCTCCTAGCTTCAGTTGGCTTCCTTATCATGGCAAGGTTGCTGCTCTTTACATTTTAGAACCCTAATATCATGAGCAGCTCGGGGCCGAGTTTAAGCCAATCTGTAGACAAGCTGCATTCTGGCGGTCTAACTTTTTGTACAAGGTGTCCACATCCAAACCACATCCAATACATCTTTGGCACATGGTAAGATAGTCTCGGTCGCGCTGCTCCAGGTCCGCTGCACTGGCGCGTCAGAATCCACCGAATTTTCCGCTTAGTCGTAGACTTTGTTTTTTTCGAGAGAGTTGTGGGGGTTATGCTTGCAGGAGGGGCCTGTGCTGTGCTCAGTTTCTCTCCCTTTCCGCTCACCATCTGCTGCTTGCCTTCTGAGTCTCTTTTTTCGCTAAGAACGTACAGCAGACTGCTCGTGGGCTGTATCCAGGTTCTGAACTCTTTCTCCCTCTGCATTTCTTTCCGTTCCTTCCTCCACCTCCGTGCACCCGCCCAGCTTTTTCTGTCGCTGCCCATGTGGCCGAATAGACAACCTGCTATAGTACGGTGATCACCTTCCGGAATCTGTCTGATGGTCTCGTCAAAGCTCAGATAGATCTCATCGTTCCCATTTTTACACGGACAGTGCCCTTTCATAAAGGCACAGGAGTTGAATGATTGTGGGCAACATAGGATCGTCTACTTCTTTGACTTCATTGGTAGCTTTGTGGATCTTTCAACGGCTTTTCTTGTCTTGCGTTCGTATTATTGTCTTGCCTGAACTATACTATGGCAGCTCTTTCTATGTGTGGTTGGCTTGCATATAGCTATGTTACTCGGCGGAAACACAGTCACGCTCGTTCTGAAGTTTGCACACCAGTGTGCCTTCTTTGGCCGAGGCCGTCCACGCCTTTGTAGCCCCGCACACTGACCATTAAACTCGGGCCAGGATTCTGCACTGCCTTCCACGGGACGTCTAGGCTTTATCACTGATACCTCGGCTTTGTACGCGTTTGTGTGATTGGTGCTTTCATCAGCCGGCCTGCCGAAGGCTAGAACCATTTTTGTAATTTCTGCACTCATAGTTTTGAGCCTTGACAGGGGTCGAACTCGAAGGTTCAGAGGTGCAGACATGAGTATACACTACTACCCACCCGGCCATCCTCGCAATTGAGCAGTAGATTGTATGGTAGATTGTTCAGTAATGCCCAAGAATGCTCGCTCATGGGCTGAACTCTGGGCTTCTTTTATGCAGCTTTAGCAGCTGGTAGACAGACGCTTCTCTGTATTGGGATAATGAGAATAGTATTTCAGGTTATTCCCTATTACACTGCAATTTCTCCAATATTTATGTGGCTCATCATACGGTGGTCAAAACAAATGAAAGTGATCAAACTGAGAAGCATCAGAGTTGAAGCGAAATCGGAGAAAGATATCTATTTCAAAGAACTCCACAAGGCATGGAATTGCTCCACTGAATAAATAGTTTTGAGTATAATGTAACCATGGAGTCGACGTACTGGTTGTGTGCTCAATGGTTTCAGCTCTTACATCCTTAGCTGTCGATTTGTTGATGTGTCGTTGTATCTTTGATTCTGTAAGAATTTTTGCAGGTGACATCGACTAACATTCACTTACACCTTTCTGGTTCTAAAGATAGGAGTTTCACCGCAATTACTTTTACGGGAGAAGGAGTAAAGTTGAAGTAAATGTGAACAAACTAAGTCAGTCCTAATTACGTTTGAATTGCGTGTGAAATTGCATTTAAAATGCTGAAAAAATGGCATTTTAGTCACATCTTGCATTATAATCTTTTGCTGGATCTTATTGCAGTCGCAGCCAGGCGCAATGTTGCCCTCCCACGCGATTTCTTGTCATCACTTATCGCGCGCTTCTGAAATCTTTCCTTCTATCTATCTCCCTCGCTTGGAATTACGGCCTCAAGCAAATCCTGGGCCGAAACGGCTGTCTGCGTCGGAGTCGGAGCATGACTTTTTACTGAAGCCATCACGCCTGAGTCGACCGGCCACATAGTCATCAAACTCAATGCATGAAGCGCGCAATTAACCGTTGTGTTGCAGTTAAGCGTTTAATGTTGGAGCCTACTAGCGTATTAATTATTAAATACAATGGGATGTGTGGATGCTGCCCTTGAATCTGCTTTCAAAATTTGAGAGCGGCGCTGTAGGTTTTTCTTCTTTTGTAACTTGACACGATTCAGAATCAGCTTTAGCTGAGGCGGCTTCAAACGATATCAGCGCAGGATCACGTTCGGTGGAGGCCTAGGGTTTGAAACGGCCCATTCTCAAGAGGAGGGTCAGTGGTTCAAATCTAGTCAAGCGCTCTTTCTATGCATTTTTGCGAGTGATCATTTGGTTTTAGTCTGCTATGATTCCTTCATCATCGGTCAATTGCGTTGGCTTTTTATAAATTCAGGGTCATTCCCTCTGGATATCCCCTAACTTGCTTGGTTCAGAGAAGGTTAGGATAGGGCAGAGACCATAGCACGCGAGTCACCCATTTTTGCTCAAGAAGAATGCAATACTCTCAAATTTTAGATTCCGATATTTTTGAGTGAACTTCGAAAAAGGGGGCAGTCATTACGCTTGCATCCTCTTAGTCAGTAGTGGACTAGAACGTGAAAAAAAAGCTTGAATCGATCTCTCAACCATAGGCCCTGGTCACTACAATTGTTCTTGGTTTCATGACAATGATCAGATAGATAGAGACAATAGATCGAATACTTAAAAATAAGTCTGACAATTATTAGGTTAAAGGAAAGTTCTGAAACACCCCACAGCCGAAAATTTGAAATTTTTTTTAATCTTTTTTCTATTTTGAGCTCCTTCACTTATTAATCATCAGAGTCAACATCCATACACCGACCTTCAGGCAATTACTTGATGCCACATCTGGAGAAATTAGGGGAATTTTTGCTGAAAGACATTTGGAAGCCGGATTTATGGTCCTTTTCGTGGCAGGCTTTTCTTCTCCAGTTGATGAGCGAGCGAGCAGGAAAAGTGAAAGATGTGTATGGATGTTTGGCGACCATGGCAGATGGGAAGGCGCGGTCTAGCCTAGCTTGAAAATCTTCTGGCTTGAGACCGAAGATCCGCGCTGACGCGCGTTGTCGTGAGGCAGATTGACTTGCCGCTGTATTCCGTAAAGTTTCTCTGCAACTGTATCGAGCGGCTGGGAGTGGGTGAACCTTGTCATCGTCGATCCTACAGATAGTACATCACCTATGGATAATGCCGTCAAAATTCTAAAAATTTGACAGCATCACCATTTCTCCATAATTGTCAGGTCGATGCATTGAAACTCTAGACTCCCATATCCAAGCTTCTGCTGCTTCCGCATATGGTCAGCGCAGAAGGACCACTTGTTTCTGCCAGTGGCCATATGCCACAGGCTATCGTCGTAGCTGCGCGACAGCGGGTAACTGTGCAGATGCCCACCCGCTGAAATGGAGCGGTACCCAGTAACCGCATTTGCAGGACCTTTGAAACTCCTGAAGAACCCAGAGGACGGGCACGTGGAAGCACTTAAGACGCTCTGTCAGCTTGCGTGGCAATTGCCTAGAATCATCTTCGATTACAGTGGTGACGAGGTCAAGATGGACAGTAGTCATGTGTAGCGTCACAAAACTCAAAGCCTTCGCTGCGGAGCGTTCGAGCCAAGCTGAAACCGCCTTGTGAGAGAACGTGCCCTAACTTATTCCGGGACTGATTCTGAGCGCCTCTTGTGGGCAGATCTCTTTAGGCAAAGCTCGCACAAGATGAGCGCTCAAAAGGTCTTGCGGAGAAGTCGGTTCTGTGCGATGCAAACGCCATTATTGGGAAAGCTGATTTAGGCACCGTGCGCAGCACAGTCCGCTCCCTCTATATACCACCCATGGAAGATTCCAGAGCATTTGGGAGAAATCCAGAAATAGCGAATTGAGTGTTTCAGAACTTTCCTTCCAACCTAATAGATCAGCCCTCAAAAGCTTACCATGTGGTATATGTATCAGAAGTGACGGTCTCAAGATAAACATTTGCAGATGAACGGATGAACAAGAAAAGGCTCAGTAAATAAAAAAGTAAAAAAAAGAAGTTCAGTAAAGTTATTTAATCTGAAAGAATTTAGAAAATGTCGTCTGCTGAGATATTCTCCATTTGCCCACTTTCAGCTTTACCTAGCCAAATCTACGGTGACCTCCGGAAAAGAATGATCGTGAAATTCTTACTACTCGAAAATTTATTCGCATCGCGACACAACACCATACGTTTCGATGGTGATACAACGAGGTCCTTGAACTTAGTTTGAAAAGTCTATATGACATCTGCATATTGCGCTAAAAATCTTTATCCGACAGCTTTTTTTTTACTTTTCTTGCCCAACAGCTATCGCTGAACAAGAAATAATATTTAGAGCGACTTTGAAATTAGCCGCACTGCCTTCTTCTCCCAAAGCTTTTGAAATGAGTGTTACCAAAATGCACTCCTTTCCCCTCACAGGCATTTGAGACATTCCTATACCATACCTGACCAACGGATCTCTGACAAAGCAAGAAACGTTAGGGTATTAACGCTTTACCCTCACAGGTCGGTCTGACAACATCTTGATATTTTGCCGTTCGAGCTCTCTCTGACCGATCTGATCTGTCTGACCAATCCGCCTAAGTTTCCGATTTTTATCATACTTCCTGTCGCACTTGTTCTTTTGTCCACTTCACTTCCTCCAATTTGCCCTTCTTCGAAGGGAGCTGTTACAGGCTTCCACGTGGTTTGCCACCCTCGCCTCATAAACCTATAAGGTCTGAGACATGTGATGAGCGTAATCACATGGAAGATACGATGCCATGAGACACGAAAATACGGTTGCTTGGAGACCCTCAGGTACGATGTGAGCTCTGATGTGTGCGCCTCTTTCGCCAGTACTCTATCATCTCCGAATTCATTAACAGAACTAGTGGGCGTAACGCTTTCGAAGTCCTGCTCAGCAACCAGGGCACATTCCGTCGTGAAAGCTCCATACTTCGCTTCTTTGGCAACCAAGTAACTGCTTCGTGTCGTGCATATACTCTCCTGACGTTGCTCTTCCTTATCGTAATCGCATCCTTGAAGCATTTTTTCTTGTAGAGCAGAATTCTCTTTTGAACGATATATAAGTCGTTATGAAAACATGGGAAAACAGGAAAAAATTTTCGTTTGAATAAAAAAGACACTACTTGTGGGACAACTGAATAGGTTGGACAGCAGATTCTAGCGTGCAATAATATACATTTTTTCTATGATGGTCTTTTATACTGAACTTAATTTGCAGCCATGTTTCTTATTTAAATAAATGGGACAAAACTCTCCACATCTCAATTTTTTGCAGTAAACTGGATGATAGGATTTTGTGAATTTAAATTGTTACGTGTATGTTTGAGCTCACGAGATGAGGGACCGAATATGAATACGCCGTCTAAGTACACTTTCTTTACTGAAGATTGCGCTAGGTACCGAAATGTTGTAATTTTCTGAAAAGCTCTCGAAAATCTCGGAACTAAATTCTTTGAAGCTTTTGCAACGGAATTTTCTGAGCCTCAAACTGTTGTTCAACATCAAACATTAACATTAGACCCACATGAGGCTTCGGAGCAGCACCATACTTAGAAAGCAAATCGAATGTCTTTCTTCCCGAGTTATTTCTTGTTGTTTGCACCACTTTGTTCGCAGATTACTGAGACGTGCCGGTGTAAACTATCAAATCTATACGGATAAACGCAGTCATTCTCAGTTACCAAACATAACACCCATAGTGGCACTGGTGGTAGGGGCAGTGGTCCCACTCTTTGGTTAGTGTTCCGTGAAAAACAATAAGAGAGGGATATGTCCCGCAACCATATTCTTCTTTTGGAAACAACTGCCGAAGATTTGGTCACATTAAGGCGTTTGAGCAAGACAATCTGGAACGGTAGTAAAGTGCCCTAAACTGGCAATCAAAGGTGGTGATTTCTCCCCTTTGATAGGAACAAGCGACGTGGAAACATGGACATGATCTTTCTTGAAACCACCAGCCTCGCAACATTACCTGCAAAGCTTGCTCCACTCTCGGATTTGGACCATGGACGGTAGGGCTCACAGCCGGTTTTTTGCCGCTCCAGCAATCTTGCCAGCGACAGCGTGGAACCTTCCCATAGAACCATTGATAGTCTAACGCAAGGGAAATGGTGAACATTCATCAGTCTGCCTGCGAAGCTTGTGTCGCACACGGGTTTGAACCTTCGATGCACCGCCCCATGTGCAACATCGCTATCACTGCACTGTGGAGCCCTTCTTATCGACAGTGAAAGGATTGTAGTGAAAAGGGAACAGTCTGCAAAGGTTGCTAACCTTCAGACACTCCGAAAATTGATCCCGTGACCGATCCAACACCAACGTGGAACGCAGGTAGTACGCTGGCTGGCAGTTTGGATGTGGCCATCTCTAAACCATCCTCCGGAAGACCTTCTAGAGATGAAGTGACAGCATGTTCGAGTCTCCACCCTTCGCTCACTATTTCTTGTTTCTCTGCCACCATCGCTGTCAGTTTTTAGATGACCACGTTGCCAATCCTTTTACTATCATGTGATGTCGTCACCGCGACTTCCGAGTGACTTCGAACTTACTTCGACTTTTTTGACGGGCAGTCTTTGAAGGGGTTTCAAAGGTGCTCTACGCATTTTATAGGGTATTTCGATTGGAAGCCATCACCAAGTTATCCGAGCTCATGGTCACATGGTAACTAGCAGTCGAAGCCACTTTACTACCGGTTCTGGTCAAAACATCGGGTATCCCCCAAGAGGCTCATCGCGCTGCGAAGGAAGAGACGCAGAAGGACGATTCGCCGCAAAGGACGATTCGCGGCGCATACTGTAGCGGCTAGGCGTTAGACTAAACAGATTGTACCATACTACGTCTCACTGCGACTCATCCCTTGCCGCATCTGCTTCTCTTCCTTCGCCGCGCAGTGCACCTCTAGGGAGACACCCCAAAACATCAGGTCATCAATAACGTATCAACATGAAAACCTCAATGCGAGGTGAAACACATTTCAATCAATCACAAAGCCAAGGCTCTACAGGAGCCTTGGGGTTGGAACTTCACTGCCTTTCTATCTCAAAAAGCTCGAAACTGCCATTTTTTTGGGAACTTTCGCCGCTTTTTGATTCTTGTTGGCAGCAAGTCAATGATAGTGGTGGTGCATTGCGACAATTGATGTGCAACAATTGATAGATAGATGAAACTTCATATCGAGATGAAGATGAGCTGAAGTTCAATAGCCGCGCATGTATCGAGGCACCTTGTCATCTCGCTCAAACCACACCTTTTCAGCCAAAAAACATGATTGCAATTCTCTTTTTTTGTGAAACAAGATGCGTGCCCGATCCATCGAGGTGACGAAGGGATCATTGGAGCATCATATCGGGTTGCAGTGTACTTCCCTTCAAGGAAGCGTTCTGGTTCTCAAAATAGCGGAGTCCCATTAATAAAAGATCTAATAAGCAAGTCGGTCGCAGCATTGCTCCATAGCGTGTCCAATTTTGATCTCTTTGACTGTCTGCTGATTGTTCGAGTCATCTAGGAGACGATAACACATGCTGAGCGCAAGTATTGAAGTTATGTGGTGTGTATCACATTTTATCGATACTACTTCTGCGCTCCAACAGGTCCAGCTTTGTAAGGTTTGTGAGATTATTGTGATCGAAGTTCAGTGAAAAACCTGACTGCTCTCGCAAAGAGTTATTCTGTCTACATCGCATGTAGCAATCTAGTAGAATGAAGGGGTTGTTTCTTTTTATAAGGAAGGAAGACGGCAGACGGGATGAATTGTCTTTTTGAAAACGTCACTTCAAAATGGCGAAACGCATCCATCAAAGTTTTACTTCCCGGCTCGTCATCTAGAAAACACACTTAGCCAAATGAAGACTTTTACTTCATGCATATTCGTTTTGACGAGATTGCCAGCTTCAGCAAGCTCAACACTCCATCATCAGCCATGACTTAAAAGTGGAGTGTACGATTAGAAGACAGCTCATTGGAATAGAAAGCACGAGCCGGGATCGAATTGGGGTGTTATTTTGTTCAAAAATTATGCAGTGTGCAAGCACAATGACTGACATCGGTGACACACTGGCATCCTGAAATTTACCTTGTGAAAGTGGCCTGGAATGTTTTTAGAGAAACAGTGCTGCGAAAAGAGGGAAAAAGCGAGATAGTACGCCGTACGCGAGAGGGCGCAAATACTATCTATGTCGCGATTGGTAAGGATGGCAGCGCGGGAGCACACAAGTCAAAATTTTAGTGCCGTTGCTCTGCACTTCTGAGTAGCGACAGTGTCACGCCCCCTGTGCTTGGAGACTCTCTCCATTGAAGTGACTGGCTCTGGGAACACATTCCGACTGAAGGCTTCAAGGTAGAGGTGGTCAGTGGTGAGGAGATGAAGAAAAATCCAAGAAAAGAAGAGCTCAAAGTCCGAGAAAGTAACCACCCTTAGCCCGTTGATTCCACGTTAGGCGCTTCTCGGTGCTGTCCCCATCAACGCTAGCGCTCTCTGTGTTAGGGGCTAGACCCAGACGGCGAGAGGGTGGGAGGGCGGCGGCGATAGCTTCATGAGGAGGCCATGCTGAATCGACAGAGCTGTCTTGCCGCAAACTGTGTAGCTATTCACTCTCGGGAGTACCTCGTATTCCCACTATGGGAGTTTTCTCCTTTTTGATTGTAGACCTAATAGTGAGATCCAACTTGAAGCTGACTTTTTGAAAAATTTATTTGAAGCGCATTTGTCGTTTGACCGCAGGGGTGGCCAAAACAAGAGACACTTCGCCCATGCCACACATCACCAGACTTTTCTTTCCCCAGGGTGCCGCTGTTGATGGGAGTTTTACGGCATAATATTCGTTAGATGTCCCTTCATAAGCAGAAACAGGTCCTCCTCCACTGCCCTCACTATCTTCGAAATATGACGTCATCTGTCGTCGCCGTTGAGCTCAAGGAAGACTTCCGTAATCGCTCCATTTCGAGCAGCAATGAAATTTCTTCGATTGGTTGGCTGGTGGATTTTTTCCTAGAACCTGTTTCTCCAACAATGCAAGACTCCTTTCCGGCCAGAGCTCTTAACTGCCTTATAATGGAGCATGATCCATCGAGGACCACGTTGAGCTCGAAGCATGCACAAGGTTTTCACGGTAAATTCTTCTGACATCGTCGGTTTAGAAGGCTATAATGACGTTTGCTGACAGTATGGGGTATGCTGTTGAATCTTCAATTAGCAGCATTCGGTTTGAACTCAGCAAAGTGTCATTAGTGCGTTCCCGAGCGAGAGGTAGAGTGTCTCTTTTTTTGGCCACCCCTGTAAGGCAAATGCATCTTTATTGTCGGGATCTGGCTCCGCCTTTTCATTCCTAATTCCACATGATGGCTTCGAGACTTTGAATGGGGAGTGGGGAAAGCAGGAGACAAGTATTTCATCACTGGGCCTACTGTAAAATAAGGTGAGAAATGCGCTTCGAAATGATGTAAGACGTGTGGTCAGCTTGCAAGCGCCTCACAGGCTAATCGGTGTAGAGCACATCTAAAGTACAACGTTCCGACACAGAGCTCAGACTCTGTTAGTTATTCATGACTCACATCGCTGATTTGAGCGAGAGCTGCGTTCTGATTCAAGCAAACCTATAATTTGTCCAATCTCGTTTTAATTATTGGGTCTTCAACAACCTATGTGATTGGCTTTGAGCAATACATCCGTTTGCAAAATTTTCTCAGCTTTATTGAAATGGAACTTATTTTCTTCATTATCTATTATTCGAAGCAGCCTTGACCGCTGCTCGTTGTTGCTGTCCCCACAATTTGTCATCAAGAAAGACCTCTACTAACGAACAAATCTGAATATATACGCAAACATGTTTACTTATATGCCCTGCGTACTGAACAGCTACTGGGTCCCTGACAACTATCTCCTTTTCTTCTCCGTAAAGATTTAAATATACAGCAAGTACAGAGAGCAGTTCAACCGAATGTCACTGACTCTAGCGTTCCTTGCTTATTTGTCATCAAGTTCTTTCTTCTGTCAAGTGTGACTGAGAAAATTCTGACTTTTTGCAGGTGTCTTGACTGTGCTTTAACCACAAATAATTTACACGAACCTCACTGCATAGGTCATTTTTGCTGGCAACTTTTTGAATGCTTTACAATTTAGGTGCTTTCCTACAATCTTCACAATGTCTATGAGCTGCGCCGACGCGAATTCATTGGTCAAGAGTGCTTGGTTTTTATCATCCGTGGGACTGCAAGCTGTCGCAGGCTGTGCATCGGCTGTAATTTCTTTTACTGTGGCGATAAAATGTAGGAATCTGCATTTTCACGTGAATTGGAGGGTAAGCGATGTATTTCGTTGTGAAGA